>VMDO01018041.1:0-43268 GCA_007922755.1 Pedetes capensis
TGTGAAAATAAATGGGGAACTATTCGGAATGAGAAAAGGGCAAAGGGTGAGGGGGAAGGAGGCAAGGGAAGTAGAAGGGTAAATGTGATCAAAGTATATTATATGCATATATGGAAATATCATAAGGAAATCCATTACTTTGTAAAATTAATATGCCCTAATAAAAATTAAAAAACTAAGTTAAGTGAAGTATAAGTAGAAAACAAAATTATAAAACATTTGCTTGATGTTTAATTACCCTAAATTTAGAGGATCAAGTATATGTACTTGAACTTTATGTTTAGAAGGGGAAAGCCAAGCAAAACATTAGAGAAGTACTAAAAGTATTACCCAAACTCTATAGTCTCAGAAAATGCTTTTGAGAATTATCAATGTTAGTTAGCCATAACTTGTACTTTTAGAATCTTTCAAAGCCCGTAAGTCCAAGCTGTACCACAAGAGAAAATGCTGGTATTCTTCAGCTTCATCTTTTCATTCCACCTCACTGTAATGCTCTAAAGATTGTTCTCATTTGGGAGTAAAAAGTCTGCATTTATCTCAAAGCTCATCACACAGACTTCTAGTAAAAGAGAGCTCTTATGTAAAAGAGAGCTCTTATGATATTTGTTATCAGGAAAAACATAGAACTGTTCATTCTGGAAGCTTGTTCTTAACAGGCCTATAGTATTCTTAGCTTGAGTGCATTTTAATGGTTTACCATGTACTAGAGTTTTATATTGCAAATTATGTGAAGTATAATTTTCAAGAAAACTTAAAAATCTCAGCTGAATTGAATTATTACTATTTTAAGAAACTGTAGGTTCCATCTAATCTATTCTGCTGATTTTATAGATAATACAAGTCTAGAAATGTTCATTGAAAAGATTATATTGCTAATAACCAGCAAAGTCTGGCCTCTCATTTTAGTAATTTCTATAGCTCTAGGATTCCCCCACATGCCTATCAGTTTGCTGTACTGTGGGAGCTTACATGTTGCTGTGATGCTGTAAAATTGCTATTGGTAGTACAGATACCAGCAGAATCACCCATGGCAGACAGGTTTCAGCTGAGCTTCCAGACTAAGACAGATGAGGAAACAGGGCCTGGCAGCCCACTCCTAAAACAATTAGTCTTTGAAAACCCTATGAATAGCAGAGAGACACTGTCAGATATAGTGCCAGAAAATGAACACCCCCCTCTATGTTGGAAGGCACTCAAAAGACTACTGGGAAAGAGTTGTCCCCTTTAGTAGAGTCTACCTTAATGATGGAAAGGGAGTAAAGCCCCAGGGACCTCCATTTGCTGATGTGGCATGACTTAAAATGAGGAAGAACAACTGTAATCATCCATTAATAATTAGAATGTGGAATGTATGTGGTATGAACCTATGAAAATTAGAAATCTTCAAAGGGAAATGGAGCACATAAACATTGACATTCTAAGCATCAGTGAGCTAAAATGGACTGGCATGGGCCATTTTGAATCACAGAATCATATAGTGTATGATGCTGGTAATGACAAATTAAACAGAAGTGGGATTGTATTCATTATCAAAAAGACATCTCAAGATCTACCCTGAATTACAATGCTGTCAGTGAGAGAACACTATCTATATGACTACAAGGAAGGCCAGTTAATATGACTATTATTCAAATTTACACACACACCACAAAGGCTATAAATGAAGATAGGGAAGATTTTTACCAGCTCCTGTAATCTGAAATGAATCAAATATGCAATCAGAATGTACTGGTAATTACTGGTGACTGGAATACAAAACATGGAAACAAAGAAGGAGGTTCAGTAGTCAGAAAATATGGCCTTGGTGACAGAAATAATGATGGAGATCACATGATATAATTTTGTCAGACTATGAACTTTTCAGTTGCAAATACTTTTTTTCACCAACATAAAAACTGAGTATAGATAAAGAATTCATCAGATGGAACATAAAGGAACCATACTGACTACATTTGTGGAAAGAGACAATGGAAAAACTCAATATCAACTGACAGAACTAGACCTGGTGCTGCTTGTGGATCAGACCATCAACTACTCATGTGCATGTTCAAACTGAAACTTAAGAAAGCTAGAAGAAGTGTATGACAGCCGAGGTATGGCCTTGAGTATATCCCATCTGAGTTCAGAGACCACCTCAAGAACAGGATTAATGCATTAGACACTAATAATAGAACACCAGATGAGTTGTGGCATGACATCAAAGACATAATTCATGAGGAAGGCAAAGGTTATTGAAAAGATAGAAAAAAAGAAACGACCAAATTACATGTCCAAAGAGACTCTGAAACATACCCTTTAACATTAAGCAGCTAAAGTAAAAGGAAGACATGATGAAGTTAAGGAACTAAACAGAAGGTTTCAAAGGACAGTTTGAGAAGACAAAATCAAATATTTTAATGACACATACAAAAAGCTGGAGACAGAAAACCAAAAGGGAAGATCTTGATCTGTTTTTCTGAAGATTGCAGAATTTAAGAGAAAATTCAAGTCTCGCGTGTCAATAGTGAAGAATTCCATAGGGAATATATTAAATGATGCTGGATACATAAAAAAGATAAAAGAAATACAGAGTCATTATGCAAAAATGAACTGGTGGATGACTAACCATTTCAAGAGATTGCATGTGATCACGAACCCATGGTATTGAAGGACAAAATGGAAGCTACCTTGAAGGAAATGGGGAAACACAAGGCTCCAGAAATTGATGAAATACCAGTAGAGATGTTTCAACAAATAGATGCAGCAGTGGATACTAGCATGTTTATGAGGAGAGATTTTGAAAATGGTTACCTGGCCAACTGAGTGGACGAAATCCATATTTGTGCCTATTCCCAAGAAAGGGGATTCAACAAAATGGGGAAACTATTGAAAGATATATTTAATATCACATGCAAGAAAATTTTCTAAAGATCATTCAAAAGAAACTACAGCAGTATATAGGCAGGGAATGGCCAGAAAATCAAGCAGGATTCAGAAGGAGGCCTGGAACCAGGGACATCATTGGTGATGTCAGATAAATAATAGCAGGTACCCGAGAATACCATTATGGTGTCTATCTATTTCATCAACTATGCAAAGGTATTTGACTGTGTAGATGATAACAAATTATGGATAACACTGCAAATAATGGGAATACTGGAGCACCTAATTGTACTCATGAAGAATCTGTACATGGACCAGGAGGCAGTCATTCGAACAGAACAAGGAATCACTGCTTGGTTTATAGTTGAGAAAGGTGTGTGTCAGGGCTGTATCCTTTCACTGTACCCCTTCAATTTCTATGCTGAGCTAATAATCTGAGAGGCTGGACTTTATGAAGAAGAATGCAGCATCATGATTGGAGGAAGACTCATTAGCAATCTGCATTATGCAGATAAAACAACTCTGCTTGCTGAAAGTGAAGATTTGAAACCTTTACTGATGAAGATAAAAGAACACAGCCTTTAGTATGGACAGTGACTCAACATCAACAAAACAAAAATCCTTACACCTTGGTTCCGAAGCAACTTCATGATAAATGGAGAAAAGTTTGAGGTTGTCCAACATATTGCTTTACTTGGTTTTATAGTCAACATTCACAGAAGCAGTAGCTGAGAAATCAAAAGACATATTGCATTGGGAAAACTGTGGTAAGGGGACTCTTTAAAGTATTGAAACATAAAGACATCACATTGAAGATGAAGGTGGCCCTGACTCATCCCATGGTATTTTCAGTTGCATCATATGGTTGTGAAAGCTGGACATTGAACAAGGGAGACAGGAGAAGAACTGATGCTTTTCCATTATGGTGCTGGAGACGTCTATTGAATATACCATGGACTGCCAAAAGAACCCACAGATCTGTCCTAGAGGAAGTGCAACGTGAGTGCTCCTTGGAAGCAATGGTGGCTGGACTGCATCCCTCCTATTTTGGACATGTAGTCAGGAGGGACCAGTCCCTGGAGAAAGACATCATTTTTGTGAGAATGTCAGTTGAACAACAACAAAAAAGAAAAACCCTCAACTAGACGGATTGACAAAGTGTCTGCAACAATGGGCTTAAAGATCATGTGCCTGGCATGAAATTGGCACGTGTTTCCTTCTGTTGTACATAGGGTCACTATGATTGGGATCTTACTGATGACACCAAACAACAACAATATATATATAGGATTAGACTTTCTCTTGGGAAATGGGGAGAAAATGGGATCTATGCAAAATCCTGGACTGTCATCTCCGTTAGGCCTGAACTATGAATGGTAGCTAGCACTAAGCAGCTACATACAGTGGGACTAATTGAAAATCTATTAGTACATGAATCAATCCCTTCACTCCCTTTCCTTATATTTATATAGGCTTTAGTTAGGTATGTTTCTCCAAACAAGTATTTGGACACAGACATTCCTAAAATTTTGATCTAATGTTATGGTAAGAACTAATAGATGAAGATTAGTGATTATGTCTCAGCATAAAGACTTCTTCCTTTTGAAATTACAGACCAACCCTTTTTTTGGGGGGGGGTTGAACCCAGGGGCTCACAAATACTTTGCAAGTGTTCTACCACCAGGCTACACTGTCAGCCCATTTTTAAGGTCTGCATTGAGTCAGGGTACTACTAAATTATGTAGGCTGCCTCTGGCCTGGAAGTCACAATTCTTTGCTTCCCTCTTTCAAGTTATTGGGATTACTGGCATGAGCCAACACAACCAGATTTCGCCCACATATTGATTACTTGTATTTGACAGACCCAGAGCCAGAATTACCCAGCTGTGACTCCTGGATTCCTGTTCCGCAAACACTGTGAGATAATAAATGTGTACTGTTTTAAATCACTAAGTTTGGGATATTACTATGCATTTACAGAAAGATAATACAGAATGGGGCCTGGGGTTTAGCTCAGTTGGTAGAGTGCTTTCTCTGTGTATTTGAGGCCCTGGGTTTGATCCCCAGCATCACAAAAGTGGGAGAAAGACCTAGCAACACACTCCTGAAGCAATCAACCATTGAAAACCCTATGAATAGCAGAGAAAAACTGACATAACACTGGGCATGACACAGGGTTGGAGAGTGTTTCATCTGTTGTACATAGGGTTGCTGTGAGGCAGACATGACTCAGGGGCATCTAACAGATACAGAGTGACTCAAGGAAAAAGTACATAGTTCTACAAGAACAGGACACTATGAATAACTGAAGAATAAGAAATAGCTCTTAAAAGTTAAAATCTGGAGCTAGGTGTGGTGGTGCATGCCTATAATCCCAGTGACTCAGGAGAGGGTACTGGGAGGATCGCAAGTTCGAGACCAGAAGCAGTCCACGTAATTTAGTGAGACCCTATCTCAAAAAAGTGAAAAGAAAATGAGCTGGGAGTGCAGCTCAGTGGTCCAACACTTGCAAAGCATGAGGCCCTGGGTTCAACCCCCAGTACCGAAAAAAAAGGAAGTTAAAGTCTGATTGCCATATTTGAATGCAGTTGGATTGGACATAAGTAAAATTAAAAAGACAAATGAAAAGAGCAAGATACCCAGGGACTCATATCATGAGGACTTTTCCAACTAATAGAAAAAGAATCTCTTTAGATACAGAGGAAAAACAAAAATAAAGAAGGGGAAATGGGCTCAAAAATAAAAGAAGTTAAATGGAGAGGTGAATTGTATTTGAAAGAGACTACAACTTGTTAAATTGAAAGGTGAATTGTTACATTGAAAGGGCGAATCAGGAAAAATGAAAACGCACAGTGAACTTCAGAATCTCAGAGATAGATAAGTTCCTTGGAGCTCTGAAAAAAGAATAAGAAAAAAAGGTCACAGATAAGGAATGACAACTGCATTTAATATCCACAGCACTGGATGGCAGTAATCAGGGGAATAACAACAACAAGCAGTGTTTCAGTGAACATGATTTCTCCATAGGTTTCTATACCCAATTTGGTTCACCCAGGATTAAATGTAGCTATGTCAGAAACAATTGTGCTGGGATTTGGCTCAGTTGGTAGAGCGCTATGCTGCAGTCTCTGAGGTCCCGAGTTCAATTCCCAGGACTGCAAAAATGGGAGAAGGGCCTGGCAATCCACTCCCAAGGCAATCCCGAAACAGTCAGCCATTGAATACCCTATGAGGGTCGCTATGAGTCAGATACACACTCGACGGCACCTAACAACAACAACAACAATGTCAGAAACTATAGAATAATGGTGGCTTTAAAAAGTTCAAAGTTTATTAGTGGCTATGGCATTCAGAAGCTCAGGATTTTTCTATTTCATTTTTCTTACATGCATAACTTTGACTGAATGGTGTACCATGATGACACTCATGATTTGGGCAGCAATGTGAAATAAGGATAGATGAAGAAGAGGGCATGCAGTTCATGTGAGGTATCACTTATGGATGATTCTAGGAAGGTACCACCTTCTAGTTGACTTTCAGGCTCTGGGAATCAAGCAATGCAAGAAAGGGTGGGAAAGGGTAGACATTGGTATAGGCATTGTGAAGAGGATATTTTCAAGGACAGAAAAATATTGAAAGAGAATTTTGGGGGAGTTTTGTGTATGAGAAGCCATCAAACACCCTCCTTAATGTCTTGCAAGAGTTTCCAATAGGCAACAAAAGACTTTAATAAAGTATAATCACTAGGACCAGGAATTATCAGAAATTCAGATTCTCAGGCCTCATGTTAAGCAAGTGGTCCAAAACTGAGCCATACCCCAATCCTCTTTTAAAATGCTTTTTTTTTAAAAAAAAAAAAAAAAACTTTTTGAAATATGGTCTCACTAAGTTGTGGAGGCTACTTCTTGTCTCAAACTTGCTGTTCTCCTGCCTCAGCCTCCAGAGTTGCTGAGATTACCAGCATGTGCCATAGTGCCCAGACTTTTACTTTTTAGTGCAACTTTTGCCTCAAAGCCGTATTGAGCAAAAGATACAGAGAATTTCCATATACACTCTGTCCCCACTCTGTCCTAGCCTCCCCTATTATCAATATAGCCCCAAAGTGGTGTACTTTTTACACCTGATGAACATACATTGATATATTAGTATCACCCAAAAGTCCATAGTTTACATTAGAGTGCACTCTTCATGTGATAGTTCTTTATCATGGCTCTGGCTCTTACAATTGGAATCAGTGACCTTTAGTATAATAAGTGTCTGTGTAGTGGCCACGGCATCTACTAAGAGCATAATGTTTACTGTAGGCTTAGATTTTCTAAGTTATAATATTGGCTCCATCATTACCTATTTTGGGTGAGACTACTTCTCCTAGACTTAGTTTCTTTTTTATTAGTCATTTTTATTGGTAATTTTAATGTACAGCTTAATGGATCTCATTATAACATTTCCATGTATGCATTCCATTGTACATTGCTCATGCCTACTTCCCCCTTACTGGCCTCAGTTTCTTTATATGGAAAAGAGAAAATAATAGCATTTAGTTTAGAAGGTTGTTTTGAAGGTTAAATAAATGCTAAATTTATAAATAAATAAATATAATTAAATATAAAGCATAGTGCTTGGTACATGGTTGTTGTTGTTGTTGTTAGGTGCCGTCAAGTCAGTATCTGACTCATAGCGACCCTCATAGGGTTTTCAATGGCTGACTGCTTCAGGATTGCCTTGGGAGTGGATTGCCAGGTCCTTCTCCCATTTTTGCGGTGCTGGGAATTGAACTGGGGACCTCAGAGACTGCAGTGCAGCGCTCTACCCACTGAGCTAAATCCCAGCCCTGTTGTTGTTAGGTGCCATAAAGTCAGGTCCAACTCATAGTGATCTTATCTACAACGGAACAAAACACTCCCTAACATTGTTTTCCATGGCTGATTGTTTTGAGATTGTTTCAATAATGAGTTGCCAGGTACTTCTCCAGTTTTTATAGTCCTGGGGATCGAACCCAGGGCCTCAGAGAGTGCAGCACAGTACTCTAACAACTGATCTACATTGTAGCCCTGCTTGGCACATTGTTGTTGTTGTTAGGTGCAATAGAGTAATGTCCAACTCATAGTGACCCTCATAGGGTTTTCAATGGCTGAATGTTTTGGGATTGCTTCAGGAGTGGATTGCCACGTCCTTCTCCCATTTTTGTGGTGCTGGGGATTGAACCCAGTACCTCAGAGATTGCAAGGCTGTGCTCTGCCCACTGAGCTAAATCCCAACCCCGCTTGGCACATAGTGAACACTTATTAGATGTTGGCTATTATTAATAGTTTTATTATTGTCATCACCACTTTGATGTTGTTAGAGACAGGACACATCACTTATGTGAGCCAGAAGGCTGAGTAGTAAGAGTATGTATAAGAGAGTAAGACTGTTCCTGATGACTTCAATAACTAATTAAGAAGGAACAAAAAGTGGTCCAGAACCAGAAAAAGACTATTTTGAGATTGTCATTCTTCCCTGTAGGCAGGAGAGGGCTGAGAAGTACTGATCACAGTGAATGAGTTGTTGAGATCACTAGCCCTGGGAAACATGCATTTGGGGATTTAAAAGTTGGAGCAAGGTATGTTTTTCTGTTTATCCAAAAGTGGTTTCCTTAGTTGATTTCAAATGGAACCTAATGGACTCAGTGGATTTCATTAGCATTTTTTAAATTATTAAATTGAAGTGCTAATTTTCAAAGCTTTAACATTTGATGAGTGCCCCAGTTTCTTGCCCCTTTCCTTTCTGCATCTTGACCCAGAACTACAGAGTGACTTAACTGCTCTATGACTCAGCTAGATACAAATTCTTCGCAGCAGGCTTGAGCCTAAGCTGGCTCTTGAAAATATCCAAGCAAAGATCAAGATGTTCAGGTTATTTGCTCAGAACACTGAAGGAAATTTGCCCTGGTGCTGAGCCAAAATTCTTTATACACATCTGTAAAGTTTACACACTGCTGCAGACATACCTGGGAAAAACATCCCTTTTTTCTTGCTGTGCATATCAAGTATAAGTGGCAATAGCCAGGAATTTCCCTTAATAAATGCTTTGTATTAATGACCTTGGCTTCTCTCTAATCCAACTAGCCCCATCTCAGGAAGGTTTAGATGACTCCTTTGTGAAAGTTCCTCTTTCACTGCTTTTGGGGTAACTAGCTGCAGGTATGATGGGACTAAACAGCCTTCTTATTCTTTTTGGGCAGCTTTTCCTTTTCCTTCCCCGACTCTCTCCTATTCCACTCTTGCTAGGCAGCATGCACCTCTAATGGAGGATTCCTGTCTTACTACTTTTTGTACCTTTAGAAGCTAGCTCAGTGCCAGATACCTCACTGGCACTTAATTCACTATTTGTTAAGTTAAGGAATTACACAGAACACTAGATTTAGATCAATGAAAGATGCCATGGAAAATCAGGATAAACAAAAGGAGCCATTCAAGGTGTTCTGTGTACAATGGTGAGCACATAGGGGACACTCACGTATTGATTGTTATGTTATTCCCATCAGATGAGTCATTTGAAATGAGAACTTTAACTTGCTGGGGTACCTTCTTTTCAATATAACTCTCGAGAAACAAAAGGAAGGGCCCAGAATACTCTCCTGACATATAGCATCATAGCCAAAGGCCCTTGCTTATTCACTAGATCTGTGAATGAGGGCAGGGACCACCTGGCCATTCATTGGCTCCAAGTGTTCTGTTTCTCCAGTGTTATATGGAGAATGCATTTTTGAGAAGGAATGGAAAGCATTTCCCTATCTGCAGGGACTTCTTTCGAGACTTCTGGTAACGATTGAATTTCCAGTTTGGACAATCGTGTTTCCCCTCATCATTCTTCCAAATGTAATGAGGAAAATGCAAGGCCTCTTTCCTCTCCCTTTCTTTCTAGAAGTGTAGCTGGTTCTGGAGGAGATGTTGCATCTCCTTCAACTGCTTACCTTCTCCTTGAGGCCAGAGGAAATCCAGTGGGGGCTGGCTCCACTGATTTCTCAGAAGATACCAGAAGGGCATCAAGAACAGCATTTCTCTCTAGTATCTTTCTGGGGAGTGGTCAGTCGTCTGAATTTCCTACCAAGGCTCATAGGGGAGTGGGAGAGAGAAGACCCAAGGGGCGATATCTTAGGACATGGGTCGCAAACAAACAAGAAGAAGGGAACAGGTCCATGTTGCAAGTGAGCAACACTGATCTAGGGAATCCCCATCTTTGAGATCCCAGTTAATTGTGCATTAACAACAGTTTAAAGGCTCCCCTGCTTCTGTTTAAGTAAGCATTGTAAGTTATCTGCTTTTAAAATTACTTTGGAAACAAACTCAAATAGAAAATGTCATCGTAGCTTGGGTCTAGGATAGCACATTAGCTTTGCCATTGCCCTGCTGATTGAATTGGCCCAGTAAGCATGCTTGAGGTGTTTGGGATTGTAATTAAAGTTGTGGTGCCTGGAAAATCCTCCATCTGTTATCATATTTTTTTTTCTAAAATAAACTATCCTAGCTCACCAAACTCGTGGGGCTAATTAGAGCCTAATTAAATTTACTTGTTTCTATTTTAAAATCTGCCCACTGAGAGAGCCACAAGGCAGAAGGGAACAAATTTTTAAAGTGACAGTTCTAAAAATGCTTCCCACCCTGGTCCCTAAACTGCATTGCTCTGATTCATGCATTGATCTATTTCCAATGAAAATGACAACAGCCTGCCTCCTTTTCTCATTGCAGCTCTGTACCACCCCAGCCCCCTCCCATTTAGCTTTGTGAAAGCATTTGTTTAAGGAACAAAGAACTCTCCTTTGTCATTCATCTCCCAGCTGGGGACCATTGCTTTCAGAGGGGAAGTCATCCAGGAATGGGTTCATGACAATATCTATCAGGTGCAGAGAGGACAATGGGAACCAGTGCAGGATTGCATCTGCAAATGACAGGGACATCCCATTTGTTGAAGGCTTACTATATGCTAGATGTCTTTCTGAGCAGTTTGCACCCAATTTCTACTTCAGTGATCACCATAACCCAGTAAGCTAAGTGTTTTGTATCCCAGATAAGGAAACAAGGAGCAAAGATGTGAAATTAGTTGCCTGGGACCACACAGCTAATGGTAGTAAAACCTGGATCCCAAATATAATCTGATCCAATCCCTCACCAGTATTTTGTGATCCTCCTAAAGAGTTGTGCTTTCCACAGTCAGACTTTGGTAGTTATTAAGGCAGATAGGACTTCTGTGCCTCAGGCTTCTTCCACTGTGAAATGGAAATATTACTACCTAGGTTGCCACTTGCCTGAGCACTGAGGTATAGATAAGATAATGATTCTGAAATCTCTTTATAAAATGTAAACCAAGTTTCATAGGTTAGTCTCAGGAGAACTGTGAACCTTTTAATAACTGCAATTATTAACCTCTTTAGGGATATCGCTTTTATAATTTTTATGCCAGTGTCAACTGAAATGCAGGTCTTAGCCTATTTCCTTTGGCTCAGGTGCCCTTTTAACATAGGAACACTCTGTTATATGTTACTAAAAGATGTTGAAAATTGTATTTGATCAATGTGACTTGTAGTCCTTCTCCTTATTATTTTTCCTCTGGTTCCTTTTTTCCTGTGATCTCAGATTACTAACAGCGCAGGCCAGCATATTCTTTGGATGGCTGATCTGGCTTCTCATGCCACCCTGCCTTGTCCTACCCCCAAGGGAAAGCAGGCAGAATTCAGACAAGACCTTGGCCTGGGTAAAGTAAATAAAATATCTAGGGCATAAAATTTCAGCAAGCACCCACTCTCAGGATTATGGGACTGCAGGGTTGACACTTGAAAACAAGTCCCCTCTTAAATTTTGTTCCCTGGGTGCCTTATTTCCCTTACCCCTAGCCCAGGGCAGGAATTCATACACATTCCAGTAATAGATGCTTCATATATCTTAGAACATGTTTGTAAACATTTTCTGAGGGTCTGTTTCTCGTCACAGTCTCTGGTTATAACTTTAATTCAATTTGGATATTTGTTCCTTATCTAGATTATGTCAGTTTTCCACAGCGTATTCCAGCCCAGTAGAGAATCTAGATTAAAAGTAAAATAAAAATACTTACAATTTATTGAGTGCATGCTGAAAGGGAGATTTGTAATTATCAACTCTGCACTACATCATTTCTAATAGTCATAACAATTCATTCTTACATAAGGGAACTGATGTTCAGAGAGGCTCAGATCAGTTTGGCAAATTTCATGTTTGTTGCAGGCCTAGAAAGGGTGGATTGTTTGATTGTAGCAAGAGGAAGTTTGACAGAATTCCCAGCATCCTCTCTGACTCATTGTCTTTGGTTGTTTGAGTCATCATTTAGGGATGTTCTAAATGAGGAGGAGGGTTAAGTGTATACTGTCTGATAGGCTTTGAGTTGAGTGGTAGTAGGCAGAGGCACTGACTTTACTTATTGTTTTTGGCACTGACTCAGCAGTGATGAGGATGCTATTGTTTCAAGACAGGGGGACATTGAAGGAAACTCCAGTGGACATTTCCCAATAGGAAGGACAGGAAAAAATCTCTGGTCATTTGATGAGGAATGATACTGAAATTCAAGGTAAGTTTATGTATAACCAGAAGTATGTAAGGCAGTTACGTTAGGAGCATTCTATGAAATCTATTGGTAGAACTACTCAACCTGTCTGTCCTAATTAGACGAAATAGTCACTAATGAAATGCATTTAATCAGAGTTAGAACATTATGTAGATAGTTTCAGGGACTCATTTCTGTAATTAAGCTGTTGCTACCAAGTATTCCATTGCAATGACTAAAAACGTAAGATAATGTGACAGGGTTTCAATCAATAATGGGGATAGTGAAATATATAATTTTCAGGTGCTACCAAGAAAACATGATGATACATAAAGTGAAGGGCTTTGAAGACATACTACTTAAGCTCTTCCCTCAGTGAGGTGAATTAGCTGTAGTCTTTGCTAGCAATTTATTCATTTTCTTTCCTTTTTTCTTTATTGCGATGGCATGGGAAATTGAGGACTCATGCAATTGTCACACAACGAGCTTATAAGGGTCCTTAGCAGGCTGTGACATGCCGGGTTACACTCTTAATAGTATTGGATGATTGGACATGACAGTAGAAGTAGTATTTCTCAGGAGTAAGTCATATGGATGTTTTTACTATGATTGTGGGAGAAAACTTAGAAATTACATAGTATTTAATAGATTTATTTGGAAAATAATACTGTGACATCATTAAAAACATTTTTAGAAACAATTAGAATCTTGTAACTGGATAAAAATCTTTATCTGAAGTATTTGGTAGGTTTTGACCACAGGCAAACTTTTGTTTCCTTAAGGCAAAAATTATATTGTATTAAGAAAAATGAAGGGCAGTGTTAGGTGTGGCACAAGACTGCCAGTGTTTACTGTCTGATAGGCTTTGAGTTGAGTGGTGATAGGCAGAGGGACTGACTTTTCTTATTGTTTCCGGCACTGACTCAGCAGTGATGAGGATGCTATTGTTTCAAGACAGGGGGAAATTGAAGGAAACTCCAGTGGACATTTCCCAACATGAAATGAGCAAGAGCCATTCATATATATGCTGACTGGGAAATTGAGCAGCTCTGCGTTCGGGATTTTCTTTATTTGATTTCTTTCTGTTTCTCAAATCTGATTGTCAAAGCAATTGAGAAAATGGTTGGCAGGTATGACTTCCTTTCTTCTCACCTTCTGTGGCAGTCAGCTCACAAATTGAATTTAATTACCTATTGGAATAGTCTTTCAGAGCCTGATTGCTAGTCTTGCTCATAATATAGCATTAAGCAAGGATCTGGATTCACTAAAGATCTCTGGGAACCATTTAGTCTCTTGCATAATGTTACTACTCCCTCACCTTGGTGTAATTGTTGGAAAATATGCTCTTTCTGTTTTATGTCATGTTATGTATTTAATTAGTGCTAATAAAATTAGCCTTTACAGAACTGTTGAGGTCACATAATATTAAAGATGTGATTGCATATATTTCCCCATTTTATAGATATATATGGAAAAGTCTTACCAGTATATACACATTACATAGAATTTTAACATGTTTTTTGAACATTCAGATGGAGATATCAAGGAGACAGAGTATGGAATTCAAGGGTGACAATTGGTCTTAAAGTTATGAGAGTTGAAGAATGACTAAGAAAGAGAGTTTAAAGAAAAGGGCCCATAACCAAGCCCCATAGAATTGAGCAAGTAAAGAAGAAAGAAAGAATGAAAGAAAGAAAGAAAGAAAGAAAGAAAGAAAGAAAGAAAGAAAATTAGTTAGTTGTTGGCAAGATAGGGAGATAATCAAGAATGTGCCATGTCACAGAAGCTGAGTTAGGAGAATGACCAAGAGTGGAATGTGTTAACTTTATTGCATATCATCGAGAGGTCAAGTACAATGATTAATCTCTAACACAAGAGTGTTAGTGAAAGCAGTTTTGAAGCCGTGATGGAGCAGAAAACAGTGAAGTATGTTGAGGGAAAAAATGAGAGGTTAGAAAACAGACCATAAGTAGAAATTTGGGAAATTTGATTGTGAAGGATAGCAAAGAAATTAGGTAGCAACTGGAGGGAGATATGAGGTAAAGGAGAGCTTTTTTATATAGGATGGAAGGAATAATGAAAACAAGTTGATATGTTGACAATCATCCTCAAAAAGAGATACTGATGATATGGATGAGTTGAAGGCATATTTGTCTAACAATTCTTGCCTCAATTTATCATCTTTCCTTTTTTTGTTTTTTACTATAAGCAGCAAGAAAAAACTAGGTCACATCTTTAACATCTTGCTTGTGAATCTCTTCGGTTAAATATCCAAGTTCATCATTTAAAAGTTCTAATTTCCACACAATACTGTAGGACTCAATTCACATAAGTTCTCTGCCACTATATAACAAGGGTCTTCCTTCTTCCAATTTCCAATAACATCTTCCTCAGTTCCGTCAGAGACCTCACTGGCAGCGTTCCTAAAGTCCAGATATTTACTAATAGTCTTCTCAAGGTGACTTAGGCTTTTTCCATCATGTTTTTCCATGTTCTTCAATATTTTTCCCACTCTCCAATTCCAAATCTTCTCCCACATTTTAGGTATATGTTACAATAGCACCCCACTTCCAAGCATCAAAATCTGAACTATTTTTCAGTGGATACCCAATAAGTGATCATGAATTTCACAACTTAGAAAAGGTACAAATTTCCCATCTTACAGTTTATGTGGGTGCTATGTCCAGATATGGGGCTGGGATTTAGCTCAGTTGGTACAGCGCCGCTCTGCAGTCTCTGAGGTCCTGAGTTCGATTCCCAGCACCACAAAAATGGGAGAAAGACGTGAAAACCCACTCCCAAGGCAATCCTGAAACAATCTGCCATTGAAAACCCTGTGAGGGTAGCTATGAGTCAGACATGACTCGACGGCACCTAACAACAACAACAACATGTCCAGATATAGCTTTGTTGAGTCCTATGCTACTGGTTTCAACAGGCCAAAATCAGGTATTATCTTGGAGTTATAACCTTATCTTCTTTCAAGGTCCCTCAGGTTATTGGCAAAATTCAGTTAATAGCTGTTGTAGAACTGAAGCTCCTATTTTCTTTTTGGGTGTCAGCCAGGGGTAACTCTCTCCTTCTAAAGGTCACCCACATATTAATAACCTGGATATTGTGCCACGTAGCAGCTTAGTCCTTTGAAGCCAAGAGGAGTCTATTTCTCCATTCTGCCACAATGCAGTCTTACGGAATGGAATATAGTCACAAGAGTGGCCATCCCATCACCATTTGTCATATTCTCAGGTTTTACCTTTACCTAAACGGTGAGATTTTCATAGGGCATGTACACCATGAGGGAAAGAATCTTAGGGGCCATATTAGATTTCTGCCTATCACAGAAAAATAATTAAAAGAGAAAGGCATTGTAAAGGAGAAACATTACAGAAGGATTAGTGTTTTTAAAAAGTGCAGATGCTTTTTCCTTTGCAATAGGAGGGAAAAGAGGATATGTTATTGAGGATGCAATGAAGTTATTAGGTCAAGGAATGATGTAGAGAAGAGTTGGGGTTCTGATCTGTGACTTGTATTTTCTCTATAACTTAAGAGAACTAGTCGTCACTTGGGGAGCAGGCCTTGTCTGCCTGTGCTGAATAGATAGGAACTTCCAGCATGGCCAAAGGATACATAGCCTCTCATGTAGAAATAGGAATCTTATAACATTTGTTTGGTTTTGAAGACCTATCCTTTTACATTGGATGAGGAAGATTTGGTCTTTTGCTCCCCATGTGCCAGTTCTTTACCCATTAAAGCACTTCCCCAAATGAGACCCAGATGCCAAAGCCTGCTTTCATTTTGGGTTCTGTGTCTGCTGATGAGCACGCACCTCATTGGGTTTTTGGTAGTTCAAACCTGACCCACCAATATGAACTTGACACTTTGTCTGAACCACCTGGACTAATTCATCCAGCATATAGCACCTCATGCAATTCATTGCACTGCTTGATTTGCCAAGTTTCATTTTATATCTTCTCCTTAGCTCTCTGATTTATTACAGAATTTTCTTTCTTTCACAGTGTGACCTCTGTCTTGATTTCTTGCTTTCAATTTGACTCATTAATTGAAAGAAGAATTTCCTAAGTAACATGGCTTCAAGTATGGTCCAGCAAGGTGGGCTTGGTGGCACACACCTGTAATCCTAGCGACTTGGGGGCGGGTATAAGCCGGCCAATCGCAAGTTTGAGATCAGAGGCAGTCTGCATAATTTAACAAGGCCCTGTCTCAGAAAGTAAAAAAAAAAATGGCTGGGGATGCAGCTCAGTGGTACAGCACTTGCAAAACCTGTAAGTATGAGGCCCTGGGTTCAACCCCTAGTACAAAAAAAAAAAAAAAAAGTATGGTCCAGTCTCTGAGACCTTCTAAACCAGGGATCCCCAACCTCTGATCTTTGGCCTGTTAGGAACCAGGCTGCACAAGAGAAGGTGAATGGAGCCAGTGAAGCTGCTTCTGTGTTTATAACATCTTCACATTGCTCTCATGACTGTCTGAGCTCTGCAGAAAATTTGTCTTTCACAAAAGTAGTCCTTGTGCCAAAAAGTTGGTGATTACCTTCTATGATTTAGCTGTCTGAGATATGTTGTTGTTGTTGTTGTTAGGTGCTCTCAGGCTATGTCCGACTCACAGTTACCCTCCTAGAGTTTTCAATGGCTGATTTTTTGGGGATTACTTCAGGAGTGGATTACCATGTCCTATTTTTGTGGTGCTAGGGATTGAATCCAGAGCCTTAGAGAGTGCAGAACTGCACTCTACCACCTGAGCTAAACCCTAGCCCATCTTAGATATAGCAGTCAAATAATCTCTTTCTCCATGGAGCTTATATTCTATTAGAGGTAAATATAAAAACTAAATGAACTGGTAAATTATATGGTACATCAGATAGTGATAACTGCTTTTGAAGAATAATATAACAGGGAAGGGAATAGGGATTATTGAATCAGTGTTGCCATTTTCTATAGGTTAGTTAAGGAAAGCCTAACTGATAAGGTGCCAATTGACTGGAGACTTACAGTTGGTGAGGGACTGAAGTATGTAGATGACTGGAGGACCAATGCAGGCAGAAGGAAGTGTAAGTGAAAGACCACAGCATGGCTGTGCTTGGCATATTTGAGGGGACAGAAGGAGGCAAGTCCCTGGAGTAAAGTGAGTGAGGAAAAATATTAAGAACTGAGGTTCCAGAACAGATCATGTAGGACCATGTAGATCAGTGTAGAATCTTGCCTTTTACTTTGAGGGAGATCAGACAATAGAGGACAAGGATGGAGGCAGGGAAACCAAGTCAGAAGCATTTCCAGTAATCTGAGTAAAAGTGGTGTTGACTGCCCTACAGTCATTTCAGTGAAAATGATGCTTCTGACATGAATTGCTTGGCTTCAGGGTGAAGACAAATATTTTTGTCAGTTAGCTTGGGAATCAGTATATAGAAATATTGTGACTCATTCTTTCTCTGCATGGCAATACATACATACACACAATAAGATGTGGACATGCACATCTGTAAAATATACAAGATATAGAGAGGGACCCCAAAAGGGTAGTTGAGATTAGGCAATCGATGAAGACTTTGAAGTGACCACCACATGGGAGTTGAGCATGACCCTCCAAGTGAACAGAGCAAGCTCTTGCCACAGACTAAATTCACATATAGACTCAGTGGATGAACAGATAGGACTTCAGCCATTGTTGGAATTTCAGGGAAGTTTAAAAATTGAAATATGGATTTCTTATTTGTCAGCTTTGCAGATGAATTGGACTATTGTTTTTCAAAAGAAACAAATTGATCTAAGTAAAGCCTTAATTTGAGCACAAAACCTAGACTTCACAGATGAGTTCTATAGGCATTTTATCTAAGTTATTTTGATTTAATGCTTTTATCTGTGGCCAACAAAATTATGGGAAACTTTTTCCTTCAAAAGTGTGAAACCCATTACTAAAATCCCACTTTGATGTTTAAATTACTATGTGTCAAAGGTGGAGATGAAACTGTAGCTTTTTCCTTTTTTAGGGGAAGAGTGAGAAGTGGGGCAACCTTGAGACCTTTCTATTGATCATGCAATCCATTTAAATATCCTCCACCAAGCTCAGATTTACCCTCAAGGAAAGCTGTGGGAATAATTTATCATTGAACAGCAGTTATTGAACCCATTTCATCTTTTCTCCTTTGAAACAATCTATATAACTGAGAAGCAAAACAATAAGATAAAAATACATATTTGCATGAGGTAACTCTGGATAAGAGTCAATAATTAATAAATTAATTATCTCTTTGTTATGAGGCTATATTCATGTCAAAGATAAATTACATTTAAACAGGTCAACTTCACATGTTATATGTAGACTGGGCCCTCCTTACTGTGGTATCAAAGTTCACCAAAATACAGAGGGATAAAAACACCTACTTGAATTTAACAGGAATTTAGTCTGTTCCTACTATGTATGCAGTATCAGGCTAGGCATAATATGATGCACAAAAGTTGTGACCATTCTTATAGATATGATATAATTGACAAACTATACCAAATATATCCTAAATTGTGTATGGTCAAGCACAAGGACAGACAAATATTAAGTGATTTGAGGAGCCAGAAGAAAAATCGGATGTCATCTTTGATTTGGTTGCTAAGGAAGCTTTTAGAACCTCCATTTAACAATTCATTGTTGATTAACAGTAGACATGTTGTGTCAGGCAGTACAGATGGTGCTAGGGATTCAGCTGTTACTAAGACCCTATACCAGCTCTCTGTGTGCAACCATAGCACCTTGCCATCCAATCCCACCTGATTTCAGAAACTAAGCAGGGTCAGCCTGGTTAGTCCTTGGATAGGACACCATCTGGGAATACCAGGTGCTGCAGGCTAGGAAGAAAGACCTGGCAACCCCAAGTGGTGTCGGGGAGTGTTTTGTTCTGTTTGTGACTATCTGACTGATAGTGCTGCTATCAATCAGATCTGACTCCACAGTATTTAATAACAACATACCAGCTCTTTAGGACAGCGCCATCTGATAGAAATGTAATGCGAACTACATACCCAAATTGAAATTTTCTAGTAGCCACATTACAAAAGATAAAAGGTAATCAGTGGGATTGCTTATTAATACATATTTTATTTACACCAATATATACGTCTTATCATGTAATGTGTAATAAGATAAATGAGGTGATATGTTGTAATTTTTCATTTTTGAAATCTATTGTAGATTTTCTAGAGACAGCACTTTACAGTTTGGGTTAACTGTAATGACACAATAGCCACTGTCCATTAGAAGTGGGAAATTGGGAAATACAAATATTTCAGGAAATAACACTAGTGTAATAGCTACTATAGTGTGAATTCTTTTACAGTCACACACAATAAGGGAGTGGGAGATTATTTCTAAGATTGGTCCTTTTTCTTTTATGGACAAATTGTTCAAAACAGAGATATCTGCCTATAGACTCTACTTTGTTATCTCTCATTTATGGGTTTCTTCCTATAACTTATCTTGTCTTCCTCCATCAATCCACTGAAACTCTTCCAAAAGATATCCTCCTATGTCTCTTAATTGTTCAATAACAAGTCATTCAACCTGGAATCCATACCAAACACCTGGAGTTCTTGTTAAAGTGCAGATTGAAATTTAGTAGGTCTGGGTGGGAGCTCGAGATTCAAAGTCTCTAGTTTGTATGTGATGCTGATGCCACTGGCTCAGGAACCATACTCTGAGTAGTAAGGGTCAGTATCTACAAAGACTTGGTCAGAAATCCAGTAACTAGGCATTTTAGCAAAGAGATGTAATTCTGGGAACTTTAGGCTGTCATAACCCTTGGCATAGAGCAAAGGACAGGAAGGCTGAGGAAATCAGGAAGTACAATAATAGTAAGAAGATGTTAACCATATTTTCAGCAGGTGGCAGCATCAAAAGGAGACTGTTCAGAAGCAACAGCAAAACTCATGATTGCCATCTGCTCCGGCTTCTCCTTAGTTCTGCTTTCCAAATCTCACAGAACTCTGATGGCATGGAATTTGGGGGAATATAGTTTCCAGGCCTCTAGCCCCCAAGAAAGAAGTGATGAGGTTGAGTACAGCATCTGGAACACATCTCCTTGAAGTATAGTCCTTGTCCCTGCTCCTCCCTCTCTCTCTATCACACATGCACTGTTATGTTGTCCTAGGTATCTAAGAGAGAACATCTGGAACCCTGATGACTACTATCTTTTGAACATCTTGCAAATAATTGCTAAATTCTGTCAATCATCCCTCCCAAATTTTTCTCCCTTTCCATTCATGTTGTCATTTCCTCTAGATGTTAATGCTTCTTATTTGGATAATCACAGTGCCCTTTTTAATTGCTTGCATTTATCACTTTGCTTCTGGTTTGCCAAAGTGCTACTCCCAACATTTATCCTTTTGTTTTTCCTATTTACTGCTACCACTCACTTGTCTGTCAACTTGCCCTACTGTGGGGGCTTGGGTGTTGCTGTGAGGATGAAAGATATGCCACTGGTATTTAAAATACCAGCAGAGTAAACCATAATGGACAGCTTGAGCTGAGCTTCCAGATTAAGATAGACTAGGGAGAAGGACATGGAACTGTATATGCCAAGAGATTTTGAACAGAGCTACCTGGCAAACTTACTGGAAGAGGTCCATATTTCTGCCTATTCCCAAGAAAAGAGCTCCAACTGAATATGGAAATTATTAAACAATATCATTAATATTTCATACAAGTAATATTTTGCTGAAGATCTTTCAAAAGTGACTGCAACAGTTCATTGACAGAGAACTGTCAGAAAATCAAGCTAGATTCAGAAGAGGGTGTAGAACCAGAGATGTCATTGCTGATGTTAGATGGATATTAGCTGAAAGAAGAGAATAACAGAAAGATGTGTATCTATGTTTTATTGACTATGCAAAGGCATTTGACTGTGTGGATCACAATAAATTTATGGATAACAAATGAAGAAGAATGGGAATACCAGAGTACTTAATTTTACCCATGAGGAATCTGCACATGGACCAAGAGGCAGTTGTTCAAACAGAATAAGGAAGTACTGCTTGGTTTAAAGTCAGGGCAGATGTGTGTCAGGGTTATATCCTTTCAAAGTACCTCTTCAAATCTCTATGCTAAGCAAATAATCAGAGAACCTACATGTTATGAACAAGAATGTGACATCCTGATTGGAGGAAGACTCTAACAAACTGCATTATACAGATGACACAACTGTTGCTTGCTGAAAGTGAAGATGATTTGCAACATTTACTGATGAAGAGCAAAGAACATAGCCTTCAGTATGGATTATGCCTCAGCATCAACAAAACAAAACTCCTTACAACTGGTTCAGTAAACAACTTCATGGGACAGGGAAGAAAGATTGAGGTTGTACAACATTTTGCCTTATTTGGTTTTACAATCACACCCATAGAAGCAGCAGTCAAGAAATCAAAAGACTCATTACATTCAGAAAAGCTGTTGTAAAAGACCTCTTTAAAATGTTAAAAATTAAAGCTGAAATATTGATGGCGAAGGTGTGCCTGACTTGTGCCATGGTATTTTGACTTGCATTATATGCTTGTGAAAGCTGGATGTTTATTAAAGGAGACCGAAGAAAAATTGATGCTTTTCAAGAAATGTTGAATATACCTTGGGCTGTCAAAAGAACCAACTGATCTGTCCTAGAAGAAGTACAACCAGACTGCCCCTTTGAAGTAAAGATGGCTAGAGTGTTTCTGGGAATGGAATTTGGTTAAGTTGATAGAGTGCTACTCTGCAGTCTCTGAGGTCCTAAGTTCAATAAGGGAAGAATATGCTGTGTTTCTCAAGCTTAAGGAAGTGAAGAAAAAATTCAAGCCTCCAGTGGTAATAGTGAAATATTCTACAGGGAAAATATTAAACAATGCAGGAAACATCAAAAGAAGATGGAAGGAATACACAAAGTCATTATATAAAAATGAAATTAGTAAACGACCAACCATTTCAAGAGGTTGCATATGTAGAGGAACCAATGGTATTGAAGGACAAAGTGGAGGCCACCTTGAAAGAACTGGTGAAACACTCCAGGAATTGACAGAATACCAATAGAGATGTTTCAACAAACAGATGCAGCCCTGGAGGTGTTAACATGTTTATGCCAACAGATTTGGAAAACAGCTACTTGGCCAACTGACTGGAAGAGATCCATATTTGTGCCTATTCCCAAAAAAGGGGATCCAGCTGAATATGGAAACTATTGGGCAATATCATTAACATCACACATAAGCAAAATTTTACTAACGATCATTCAAAGGTGACTGCAGCTGTATATAGACAGGGAATTACTGGAAAATCAAGTGGGATTCAGAAGAAGGGGGGAACCAGGGACATCATTGCTGATGTCACGTGGATATTAGCCAAAAGCAGAGAATATAAAAAAGACATCTATCTATGTTTTATTGGCTACACAGAGGCATTTGACTATGTGGTCATAACAAATTTTGGGTAATACTTCTGAAAATGGGAATACCAGAGCACCTAATTAAACTCATGAGGAATATGTACGTGAACCAGGAAGCAGTTGTTTGAATAGAACAAGGAAACGCTGCCTGATTTAAAGTTGAGAAAGGTATCTGTCAGGGCTGTATACTTTCAGTTATCTCTTCAATTTATATGTTGACCAAATAATCTGAGAAGTTGGACTTTATGAGGAAGAATGTGGTATCAGGATTGGAGGAAGACTCATTAACAACCTGCGTTATGCAGATGACACAACTCTGCTTGCTGAAAGTGAAGAGGATTTAAAACATTGACTGATGAAGATCAAAGATCATAGCCTTTGGTATGTGTTGCAACTAAACATCAACAAAACAAAAATCCTTATGACTGGGTCAGTACGCAACTTCACAATAAATGGAGAAAATATTGAGGTTGTCCAAGATTTTGCTTTGCTTGGCTCTATAATCAACACGCATGGAAGCAGCAGCCAAGAAATCAAAAGACACATTTCTCTGGGAAAAGCTGTGGCAAAAGATCTCTCTAGAGTATTGAAAAGCAAAGATGTGCCATTGAAGACAAATGTGCACCTGACTCATGCCATGGTATTTCCAGTTGCATCTTATGGTTGTGAAAGCTGGACATTGAACAAGGGAGACAGAAAAAGAATTGATGCTTTTGAATTGTGGTGCTGGAGATGGTTATTGAATATACCATGGACTGCCAAAAGAACCAACAGATCTGTCTTAGAAGAAGTGCAACCAGAGGGCTCCTTGGAAGCAAGGATGGCCAGACTGCATCTTACATATTTTGGACACATAGTCAGGAGAGACCAATCCCTGGAGAAAGACTTCATGTTTGGGAGAGTGGAAGGTAAACAAAAGAAAGGAAAATCCTCCACCAGATGGATTGACACAGTGTCTGCAACAATGGGCTTAAACATAAATAAGATCGTGTGCCTGGCACAGAATTGGGGAGTGTTTTGATCTTCTGTACATAGAGTTGCTATGAGTTGGACTCTACTCCATGGCACCTAACAACAACAACAACAATAGCAGAGTGTATCTGACACATTTTGGCCTGGTTGTCAGGAGGGACCAGTCCCTGGAGAAGGACATCATGTTTGGGAGGGTGGCAGGTCAATGAAAAAAAGGAAGACCCTAAACTGGATATATTGACATAGTGGTTGTAACAGTGGCCTTAAAAATGATAAAGATTTTGTGCTTGGCACCATGTCATGGAGTGTTTCCTTCTGTTGTATATAAGGTCACTATGAGTTGGCCCCACCTGGGCAGCACCTAAAAGGAGCAACAACGACAACATGTACTGCTACCAGGACATAAAGGTGCTGTAAGTATCTGAGTTAATTGATTCTACCAATGAGGTGAGCAAATCTATATATTGATGTTATAACAAACACTACTTAAAATGAGTGCTGCAAGAACTCTCAAAGATCCTCTGGAATATAGAAAGGTACACTGGGCCTGACTTCAGCCTGGAGATAGAAAACTTTAATTTTTATTCTCCTCTGCTTTTACATTGTGTCTTTGGACAAATCACTTTCCTTCTCTGAGCCTCTTTGCCTCATAATGTAAAGTGAGTTGGATAAGCTAACCTATCATTTTCCAGCCTTATCTCCTTCTGTGTTGACAGATAATTAAAAAAAATACACATATCATATCATGTTTGATTTGGGGACTGACTGCATTTTAAAATGGCTCAATTAGAAACATCAGTACTGGGCTGGGCACAGTGGCTTACACCTGTAATCCCAGCGACTTGGGAGGCAGATGCAGGAGGATTGCAAGTTTGAGACCAGAGGCAGTCTGCATAATTCAGTGAGACCCTGTTGCTAAAAGTAAAAGAATGGGCTGGGGATGCAGGTTGTTGGTATAGCACTTGCAAAGCATGCAAGGGTGAGGCCCTGGTTTAACTCCCAGTACCACACACACACACACAAAAAAAAAAAAAAAAAATCAGAGTCCTCATCTGACTTCAAAACATATTAGATAGTTTATTTCCTTCTTCTTATAGTATGAAATTAAACAGTTACACTCATACCATGTGTACTGTGAGATATATTATGGAAAAGTATGCTTGTGTTAGACTTTCTATCACTATGACAAAATAACTGAGTAGAACAACTTACTGATGTTGAGATTTATTTTGGCTCTCTATTTCATAGGCTTTGGTCCATAGCCCTTGGCTCTGTTGATCCTGGGCCTGTGGTGCCACATAACATCATAACAGTGGGAACGTGTGGCAGAGGTTGCTATCCTCATGGGGGGCAGGAAGCAGAGAGGAAGAGACAGTGAGGGGCTCAGGATGAGATACGGCTTCCAAGGACATGGTCCAAGGGTCCCCCTTCCTCCAGCTAGTCCCCACCTGTTAAAGTTTCCATCACTTACCAAAATAGTGCTCTCAATTCACATATTATAAAAGTCTTCATTTGACAGCCTTTTGGGTGGTACTTCATATCCAACCTTAACAGTGCCATATCCAATCACATGAAATTATCATTAGGAAATGGGCAATAGATTCTTCACATGAACAGTACAACTCTTCTGCAATAGTCTGAACATCCCCAGTTTTCTCCCAGTTTTGCAATTTGCTAGATCAATGACTGGGCTGAGGTTAAACTTAGTTGTACATATAGTTGCTATGAGTCAGACCCAATTTGATGGCACCTAAGAACAACAATATTTGCAGCAACAATAACTCACAAATAAAATTATTTAAAAATACCTATATTACTGTTTGCCTGCAGCAGTAGCACTGTGGAGTCTGGTACCTTCAGATCTTAGAAGCTAAGCAGGGTTGGGCCAGGCACGTACTTGGATGGGAGACCACCTGGAAACACCAGATACTGCAGGCTTGGGAGAAGTACCTAGCAACCCACTCCCCCAAAACAATCAGCCATTGAAAACCATATCAATAGCAGAGATGCACTGACAATGGTGTTTCTCTTGTTGTATGTAGGGTCACTATGAGTTGGACACTGACTCGATGGCACCTAACAACATTATTGCTGTTTAATTAATATATGTCTGAAAACCATGTACTCTGTGGTTAGCAATTCATTTTTTGTAATGGTCAGTCATACTGACATGAGAGGGTTTCAAGCTGCTGTTTGAAAGTATTTCTCCAAAAATGACACTTTCTAAGTGGGGATAATTTACTATTCCTAATAAATGAATAGGCAAATTATATATTCATTACTTTGTCTCCTTTTAAGTGTGGTGTTTGAATTCCTGAAGATAGTGTCATTTGTTATCTAAGAATTTATTTTTTGTGGGGGGGTACTGGGGGTTGAACCCAGGGCCTGGTGCTTGCATGCTTTGCAAGTGCTGGACCACTGAGCTGCATCCTCAGGCCATTTTCTTAACTTTTTGAGACAGGGTCTTGCTAAGTTTTGCAGATTGCCTCTGGTCTCAAACTTGCAATCCTCCTGCCTCTGCCTCCTGAGCTGCTGGGATAACAGGCATGTGTCACTGTGCCTGGCTGTTAAATGAGAATGTTGATGAATGACAACTCACAGATCACCTAAGGCAAACTGGAAAAATTATTATCATTTCTAGAGCCTTCGCTCACGTACTACACACCAGCATCAGTGTTCCATATGTTTTCTGACTTTGATTAGACTGTTAATGCTAAAAATTAAGCATATGTGATATTATGGTCTAAATGCTTATGCCCCTCCCTAATTTGTATGTTGAAACCTAGTTCACAATGCTAGAGTATTGGAGGTCACACTGTTTAGAGGTGATTAGGGTCCTCAAAATAAGGAGAAACAACTATAAACCTCCATTAATAATTGGAACATAGAATGTACAAAGTATGAATCTAGGAAAATTAAAAATCTTCAAAGGGAAATAGAGCACATATACCTTGACATTCTAGGCCTCAGTGAGCTAAAATGGACTTCCATGGGCCATTTTGAATCAGATAATCATATGGTCTACTATGCTGTGAAGACAAACTAAAGAGAAATGGGGTTGTACTGATCATCAAAAATGACACTTCAAAATCTGTCCTGAAGCACAGTGCTGTCAGTTATAGAAAAATGTCCATATGCCTACAAGGAAGGTCAGTTAATATGACTATTTCTCAAATTTATGCACCCACCACTAAGGCCACAAGTGAAGAAAGGGAAGATTTTTACCAGCTTCCGTGATCTGAAATAGATCAAACCTGCAATAGGATGTACTGATAATTACTGGTGACTGGAATGAAAACGTTGGAAACAATGGAGAAGGCTCAGTAATTGGGAAATCTGGATTAAATATGGACTTAAATATAAATAAATAAGATTATGTTCCTGGCACAGAATCACAGAGTGCTGTGTCTGCTTTACATAGGGTTGCTATGAGTAGGACCTGACTCAATGGAACCTAATAACAACAACAATAATGCCCTTATAGAAGAGGCCTGAGGGAGCCTATTTGCATCTTCCACAATGTGAGGGCACTGTCTACAATGAAGTGGGTCTTCCCCAGACACTGAATCTGCTGACAATTTGATCCAGGACTGTGAAAAATAAATTTCTCTTGTCCATAAGCTATTCAAACTCCATTTTTGGTGATAGCAGCCCAAGTGGGCTGAAACACATGATAAGGTTGAAAGTTGTTTCCATTGTGTACAGTCAAAACCCTCAAATCAATTGGTAGTGGCATAGATTTTCATTACGAATAAGTTCCTCTTATCTGTTCAACTCCACATACCCTCTTGATATGCATTTTAAATGAAACCAAGCATTGCAATAATCATTTTGTAGTCAGCTGACTTTTTAAGAATAGAAACTGAAAGAGATATACCAACCACCATTGTCACCCAAACCCGTAGGACAGAATTGCAGCTCTTAGCATTTACAGGCAACACTGGACTGCATGATCCCTCAGTGCTCATCCATGCTTAACATTTTATGTTTCTACAAACTGAATCAGTAATGAGCTCCATGAACTAAAGAGATGCAAATTACTATATTATATAGGATTTCTGGTAGTGGTGATTGTTACAAATATGAATACTAAATGTTTTACAACCTTTAATTTTGGTTATCCTGATAAATAGTAGGCATTTTCCAGAATGCAATGGCTTTGTGTTTCTCTCATTCTCTTTTGGTTATGCTATTTATTGTATTGAGAAATTCCAGGAGGGAAAGAGAGCATTCCTTTTGAAAGAAAGCAGGGAAGACATTCTAAATAAAGGAGAAAAGACTATTTGACATTTCTAAAGGTAAATTAAGTGATACAAAATGTCAACAGGAAGCAATACTTTATCTCATGGTTATTTGATTTCTGTCTTCAAGGGTAACTTTTTCTTCATCTTTGTATTGTGAAAAGACGGCATTATATTGAACATTTCACAAGAAATGTCAATTCAGTGGTTATTTTCATTTATATGTTTTAACATAGATAGCTTGTGGAAAGTGTAGAAAACATCTTGGCTATTTAACTACAGTCTCAAAATAAACCCAGCCAGACTGAAACAGATAGCAAATAAATAAGCAAAGGTAAAAACATTCTTGCCTTCTGTATTTCCTCACAAATCTGTGTGTCTTTGTTCTAACCATGTTTTCTCTGATTCTGTATTTGTCTATTTGGCATCCATTAATCACAGGGCCAAATTAGTGGCCCTGCCATCCAATTTCCATGGGTATGTGAAAAATCACATTACAATCCCTTCAACCAATCCTGAGTCCATAACCTAAACTACCTCCTTTGTATAACTCTCACCCAGTAACTAATATTTTTCCTGTTCTAAATTCGCCAGGGCCATGTACCAGCCAACTAGAGATTATTACTTTAGCCCAGAGCCCACTGATATTAAAATTAGCTAGCAATAAATTATTTCCCTCTCCTGGAAAACATAATAAAGACTCTAGGCCAGTCAAGGCTGGTGTTTCCTCATGTGACCCTGCATAGTGTGGGGTGACATCTTATGTTGGGAAATGTAACTAATAAAAATCCTCATTCAAACCCCATGTAGCTTCTTAGCCACCTCTACAAATTGAAATTCCGTGGGTACATTTCAACACTCTGCTAAAGCTTTTCTTGTTGATATCACCAGTGACTTCCATGTTGCTAAACCCAATGGTCAAATTTCCATCCACAGCTTACTTAGCCATCCAGCAACATCTGGGCACCTCCCTGTCCTTGTAACACTTACTCCACTAGAAGGGTTGGCATTAGTGGGAGGCAGTGAGTGCTTTATTCGATTCAGGCACAAAATTGAAGGGGATGCCAGAAACTCAATAATCAATATAAAGAACATTGCAGCTGGATGTTGTGGCACATACCCGTAATCCCAGCAACTTGGGAAGTGAAGGCAGGAGGACCAGGACAATGACTTTGAGGCCAGAGGCAGCCTGTGCAATGTAGAGAGCTGCTCTCAAAAAAAAAAAAAAAAAAAAAAAAAAAAAAAAAAAAAAAAAAAAAAAAAAAAAAAAAAAAAAAAAAAAAAAAGATGGCCAGGGGTGCAACTGAGTAGTAGAGCACTTCTCTAGCATGTATGAGGCCCTGGGTTCAATCCTTCAGTACTGAAAAAAATACTTCAAAGCAATATTTCAAAAGGTCAAGATCAATTAAAATGCATAAACAAAATATCAAAATTTTAAATAAAGATGAACCTCGCTAATGCTATACTAAGGTATGTTGGAGCCACTGAGCCTGAAGCCCCTACCTGTGCCTCTGTGTGCGTGTATATGTATGTGTGCATATATATGTGTGTTTTTATTTTTTTTATTTTCTGAGCCTTTCCTTGCAAATGCAATTATGAACATGCTTCCCCATCTTTCCATCCAGAGAGGCACATTCTAGCTGCCTGGTTTCCCTAGGCAAACTGAGCTTAGGACAAAGTGGACAGAAGCCCAGCAATAAAAAATACCAAGAATAAGCTAAGTTTATGAATATATGAACCAGGTTCTCATAATACTTTTGGACAAGGTTGTAAGAAGACGATGAACACATAATAGTAATGATTCTTGCCATGGAGGTGTAATAGTAAGTGAAGGGAATACGCTCTGGATGTTCCTTCATTTCTCAAGCTTTCACAATCTGTTCCTTTCAACACCACACCCAAAATGTTCCCATCTCCCATGTACTCAGCAAGCTCCACACGTCCCTAAATATATATGCTGTTGTTGTTAGGTGCTGTCATGTTGGGTTCAACTCAAAATGCCCCTGTGTATAACAGAATGAAACACTCCCTGATACTGTGCCATGCCTGGCACTATATCAGTGCTTCTCTGCCATTCTTAGGGTTTTCAATGGTTGGATTGTTTTGCAAGTGGGTTGCCAGGTCCTTCTCCCAAGCCTACAGTATCTGGTGTTCCCAGATGGTCTCCCATCCAAATACTAACCAGGTCTGATCCTGCTTAGCATCCAAGATCTGATGGGATCAGATGCCACAGAGGGACAGCTGTAGGCCTAAATATGTACACACACACACACACAGTTATACATAAATATATAAATTAAAATATAATATATAATATAGATGGCTAGATGGATAGATTGATTCAATCAATGACACAGAGGCTTCTATGAAGACTTATATTTATCTCCAAACTATGGGTCCTATTCAAATTCTCAAGGCACACTAAACACTTTACCTGTATTTTCCTCCCAGTTTTCCTAAATGTGTACATGTCCTCTTGACCTGTTCTTAAGAGAATAATATCAGGTGAAAAATTCAATAAAAAGCAGACATAATCACAACCAAATATTACAGGCTCTCTGGCTGGAACAGTGCTGAACAGGATTCTCTTCTTCTCAACTTGATTCTTCCTTGTACCTCTCTGTGGGCCTTAGCTTGGAATCTTCTAGAGAGAAGGACTGTAGCAGCTGAAGAAGCAGCCACAGCAGCTATGTGCTTTATAAGAGAGCAAGGGAGTTTCCCTCTCCTAGTCATTCCCATCAGCTTACCAGGCTTTTGAAAGCCTTACACCACAGTGCTCAGTTTTCAGTTTCCTTGTAGTCAAGGAAACATTGTTCACCCATCAAAAAAATATTCAACATGTCTCAGATATCTCAAACCTGTCACTAGAATTTCTTAAAGTCAATTATAAAGAATAAAGTCATATTCCAATTCAGTATTTACATATTCCACCCTCTTTTCTTACATATTTCTCTCACATCACAAAAATTTTCCCTGATCTGTCACTTTAAACACCCCAAAGGAAACCAAATATCCAACAAAGCAATAATGGGTGCTGTTTGTAGTAGCTGTAGGAAGTGAACATCAAAGGTATGAGTGACCCAGGAACAGGGCGCTGGGAACCTGGCATGTCACAGGGAATGAGTGCTAGGAAACCTGCATGTACCATGTGAGGGGCCACTGGGGAAAGTGTCCCCATTCGGGGAGCTGGGCAGTAGCAAAGCTCAGAAGGACACCGCTCCCTGCACTGCAGGAGTCAACCAAGAGAGCACACAGAACCAACAAGCCAATTCCTTTTTCCCTTAACTTCTCCTTAGCTCCCTCTATGGACCAAACCTAACATGCCAACTGAGGGCCCATCCCAATTTTCAAAGTAAGCAAAAATAGTCAATTTGGACCTGAAAGACAATAACTCTACAGCCGGCACAGGAACTCAATATGACTAAAATAGAACTTTTGACTCATCACCCACAACCTGCGATCTCTTCCTACTCCTAGCTGCCATATCTCTATAAATGTTACTTTTAATTGCTTACTTGTCAAGCCTGAAAACTCAGGTATTTTGTATTCTTATGTTTTCTTCACCTTCTATATTCAATTCATTTTCACACACTCTCAGGGATGCCTCCTCAATATTGTTTGAATGCAACTACTTTTCTACAGTTCCACCACTTTCACCCTGGTCTAAACTTCCATGAGCTCTCCTGTACGTTTGAAATGGTTTTAAAATTCCTTTCCATGATTTTATCCTTGCTCCCTCCACCCAACAATGCGTAATCTCCATAGTGGAAAGTGTGATAGTGTACACAGTGTGAATCAGATCATGCCATTGTCATACTTAGAGCTCCAATTGGCTTCCTTTCTTCCTCAGACCAGGTGATACTTACCAAGACCTATAAGGTCCTGGAAGATCAGACACAGGGCTCCCTGTCTGTCCTCTTGTCCTACTAACTTTTTCCTTTTTCACTCTGTTCCTGTCCTGTTGGTCTCCTTTATGTTTTCCAGAAGGCTAGACTCTTATCTATTTAAGAGTTTTTGCAACTTTTTGGTTCTTCTCCCTTAAGATACTCATCTCCTATTTTGTCACATGGCTTGCTTCTTTGTGTCATCCTTGCTTGAACTCAAATATTATCTCTTCAGTTAATCTCAAGTAGATCCCATTCAGTCATTCATTATCCTCTTCTCGGCCTTATTTTCTTCCATACTAATCAGTATTTTCTTATTACTATTTAACAGTTTATGTATATATACATTATATATACACATACAAGCCTGCAGCCATACCACCCTGGCATCTGATCCTGTCAGATCTCAAAAGTTGAGCAGGGTTGGGCCTGGTTAGTACTTGGATGGGAGACTGCCTGGGAACACCAGGTGCTGTAGGCTTGGGAGACGGACCCAGCAGGCCACTCCCAAAAATCAGTCCACCATTGAAAACCTTATGAATAGCAGAGAGGCATTGACAATAATGTTTGCCTGTTGTATGTAGGGTCCCTATGAGTCAGATACTGACTTGATGGCACCTAACAACAATGACATAGATCTGGAGGTCCCAGTCCATTGCTTCAGGCCTATGAAAGGCACTGCATCGTGATGGTGGAACAAAACCACTACACTTCTTGGCCAGGAAGTGGAAGAACAAGAAGAAGGGGTGGGACAGGGAGCTCACAATTTCCTATGAAAACATGGCCTCAATGACCCCCAAACCTCCCACTAGGCCCCTACTCTTAAAAATTCTATCACATTCCAATAGTGCCCTATGGGGATAAAGCCTTGAATGCACAGACATTTGGGAGACATGCAAGACCCAAACTATAACATTTGTTTTATATCTGCTGTTCTGTGGGTGATAGCCAATGATGGTTTGTGAGTGTGACATCATGCATGGTTCAGAGAGGGACACTTGCAGCTTCAGTGTGTGGAATGGACTGGATATAGGAAGATAAATAAAAACCCTCCATGCATAATTAGCCCTGACCACAAGAGTATAGTTTCATTTCTCTCTGTGTGTCTGCCTTTTCTTGGCACTAAGCCTTATCTAGAAGATACTGCATCTTAGTCATTTCCACAGATTGGAACTAAAAGTCAAATGTGCCATAAGGAAATCTGGCTCTGTCCAGTATACCCAACATTGAATCATCTGTTTTTACTTGTGGTGAGGGATCAAAGACTCTCCTGTTTCTAAGAATCCTGTTAATGGTTGATCCTGCTCTTGAGAAATTTGTCACTCAGCCCCAAGTAGCTGTTACCTGGTCCTTCAAACAGCCTGCTCCTCGACAATTCTAGCATTGTCTTCCATGCTTTACTTTCTTCTTAGCCTCTCCACATAACAACCCCTGGTGTTCTCCATTTCCTAAGGCCACAATCCTTCTTCCTCTTCAATCTCTAGGCTCTCCTTGAAGTGCAAAACTAACCTTTTAAATCCGAATTGCAGACACAGAGCTTGATCCATTAGCTTCAGCTCCCTCTTCTGTAACCTGTAAAGGCACATGAACTGTGACTACCACACTACTTGCCAAAGTTCACACCTGAGAGAATAATTGATTAAATGCCTAATAAATGAAGGATAAGAATCAAGGCGAATGGCAGCAGTGACTGGAGCTAGAAATAGGAATCATTTATGGACTCAGCATGCAAAGCTTTATGTAAAGTGAAACTGCTATAAAATTTCCAGCAGAATTTTTGAGCTCTGATTTTACTTTTCCAAATACAACTACACATATGATCTGTTTATTTATTTATGGTACTGGAGGCATTAACCCAGGGTCTTGCACATAATTTCTAAGCCCTCTACCACAAAACTGTACCCGCAGCCCCTTTAAACATTTTTTTAATCTTAAAACTGTCTTACTAAATTACGCAGGCTGCCTCTGGCCTCTAACTTTTGATCCTCCTGCCTCAGCCTCCAAAGTTCCTTGGATTATAGGTGTGCACCATTGCCCCTGGCAATTTTCTTTAATACAAAGTTGTTCATTTGGCACTACTTATAGATATGAAGGCAGTATATATTGGACAAACAGTGTTATTTCTACTGGGAAAATGAGATAAAAATACATAGCTGCTGTAAAATATTGGGTACAAGTAATAACATTATTATATGATGTGTCCCCAGCCCTTATCACATGGCCTGGATATTTGTAGCATAAATACAAAAATGAAATTAACTTTAACACAAATACTAATTCAAGAAGGGAGCTTTTGGATGAAAGCCGTACTACCTGAATGTGCATAAATGTACAGAACTCAAAGCTTGAATGGATTCTATAGACATTACCCTCCATTGTACCTGGGGGACAAAATCCCAACCCTGGTAAATCCAGCTCTCCACTTGATGCAGTAGGTGAATGTGAACTGAGAAAAGCACAGGATTATGCTGACTAGTTTCCACTGAAATATATGACTAGCAGTTTCAAGTGAATCTTTAGTGCTTCCTAGAAATCCAAATTCATTTACCTAACATGCTTATTACTTTTCTCTCCAACAAGACTTTTTAATGCCTTGTTTTTCTCACTTGGCTTCCAACAACCTTTGTGGAAGCTACAGAGGAGTGTGCTTGGAGGCCTCCCTTCAGGAAAAAACTTGCAGTTTAGCTGCAAGGAGTGCAGTTAGCACACAGCAACCAACTGTTAGGGCTTTCAGGAAAGGCCTCAGCTTTCCAGCTAGGGCTGTACTCTTCCCAGGGAAACATAAGCCAACGACTGGAAGCTATAGAGCTTCCATGGCCTGGCCATATCGGCCAAGGTGGAACACCCTCAACTCCTCTTCTTTGCTCTGCAGCTGCATCATAGGTTGCCAATGAGTTTTCAATTCTTATCACTGTCTGAGGTTTTTCTTGTCCTATGCTACTTCCTCTACCTTCCCTTTTCACTGGAGTCCAAGCCGATAACCCAGTTTGGTTTAGACATAAATATAGTATGCAATGTGGAAAAGCTGACTTTGTTTTCTTCTGATCTCAGCATTTAAAACATTTGTTATAGCAAAGGATTTTTAAAAAATTAATGTTCCACCTAGTTAAAGGAAAGCACTGAGTTGTCATGCGGCTAATGGTTGCTGTTGCCTGGCTCTGGTCTCTGCAGACTTCCCGCTGCACCAGAAGCATTACGCTTTTCTCCCTGGCGACTAAAGCAGCAGTTCCAACAACAAAGAGCATCACTGACCTAAAGAAAACACGACGTTACAAGGACTGACAGCTATTTTTCCACACCATTCAGAGCAGTAAGGGATTCTGTACCTCCCTATAGGGCTTTGTCTCCCTAATGATCGTGCCTTAGAAAAATATTTATTGCAGTTTTGTTCTTGTAACTTGGCTCTGTGATACAAGAGAATAAACTGTGAAAGAGAAGCATAGGGCTCAAGTTGTTCTTTTGATTCTCTGTTGACTGAATTGAAACAGCAGCAACTGGCTGATCTCATCTCATATTCCCACTTTCTGTGTATATAATGCTCTGCACTTAAGAGACTTTGCCCTCCACTCTTGGAAGTCAATCTTCTACCAATCTTAGGAAGGGACAAGGATAGATATTATTTTCTGTCTTACATGTAGGGAAAATGAGGTTCATAGAGGTTATGTGTTTCATTCCACATCAAAAAGCAGGAAAATGCAAAGTTGTTGCTAAATCGTAAGTTTTTTCAGTGTGACCAAAGCCTGTTCTACTATTCTACTGACTGACAGATATTACTCTGAAAAGATACAAGAAGACATCTGTGATATCAGCCCCAGCTTTTATCAAATGTGGCTCTCTACTTACTAACAAACAGGACTCATTTGTTTCTTTATTACATTTGCATGAGATGCAAAATAAAATATCATTAATGAAAACTTTTGCAATATAATACTTGCATGCCCTGTTTAAGTATTAAAAGCTCCCAGTTGTTTATAATCACTAAGACCCTGTTTTTGAGCAAAGGCTAATTTGATTGCGACTCATAATGAAAGTTAAGTTGATACAATGACTTTGAAATGAAAGACAGGTAAATTATGTACCACTGGGATTTGGCTACTAACCAGCACAGTGGACTAAGGATTAGATTCATCAGTAAGCCATTGGTCATACTGTTATTCTTGAAAAAATGTCCAGTGATTTTTTTTGGCGCAGGGAAACAAATGAAATTGGGCAGTTATGCAAGGTTTTTTTTCTTTTCCAGTTCTCCAAGCGAGCAGAATAAATTTACAAGGATTAAAAGTTGCATTTAGAAGAAAATAATGAAACTGGTAAAACTTTTGCATGGGTAATTACACTTATTGTATTCAAAGGGAAATATGAGATATGAAGCTTATAGAAATATGATTTATTCGAGAGAAGGAATTAGGAAAGAAAAGAGATATTTTAATTTGTTTTTATGCAAGTAATGGGTGGATACCATCTTACAGTGAAACATGATTTCAAGCAATGCAGAATGTAGGATAAAAATTATTGTTAAGTGCTCTTGAGTCAAGCCGACTCACTGTAACTCTATGTACAGCAGTACAAAACACTACTCAACACTGTGCCATGCACACAGTCTTTTTATGTGTGAACCCATTCTTGTAGCCACTATGTTTCTTCTCATTTTGAGTCATACCATGTCAGCAAAAGGAGGTCCTAGGAGCTTTACTCCATTTCCATCAAGGTCACCTCTACTTTGAGGAGGTAACTCTTTCCTACTCATTTCTTGAAGGCCTTCCAGCCTGAGCGGCTCATTTCCCGCACTGTATTTGACCATGCTCCTCTGCTGTTCATAGGGTTTACATTGGCAAATTGTTTACGGAGTGGGCTGGTGGATCCTTTTCCCTCAGCTGAAACCTGGGCACCATTAGTGGACCTGTGCACCATGACTGGGCATCTGAAATACAGGTGGCATCGCTTTCAGCATCATAGCAACACACAAGGTCCCATAGCATGACAAGCTGACAGATATTTGGGAGAAAATGGATAGTGTGCCTTTAATTCCCTATCCCTTTCCCAGAAGCAGCCATTTCGAACAGTTTGTTGTTGTCAGGTGCCATCAAGTTGGATCCAGCTCACAGCGACCCTCATAGGGTTTTCAATGCCTTATTGTTTCAGGATTGTTTGGGGAGTGGACTGGCACATTCTTCTCCCATTTTTTTTGCAGTGCTGAGGATGGAAACCCATCCTCAGAAAGTGTGGAGCAGCACTCTAACAACTAAGCTAAACCCCAGCCCTATGAACAGTTTAGTGTATATATTCTATGAATTGGCCTTGTTTTTTATCAAGTGTACTTTATGTATTATTCCGCCACTGTCTTTTTTTTTTGTTGTTTTTTGACAGTACCAGGAGCTTGAACCCAGAGACTCATGCTTGCTGGGCTAGTGCTCTGTCAGTAAGCTAGATCCCCTGTTCCCCATTTTCTTTAAGGTACTGGGGGTTTGAAACCAGGGTCTCACGCATGCTTTTGCAAGTGCTCTATCACCAAGCTGCACCTCTAGCCCATTTTACTTTTACTTTTTAAAATTTGAGACAGGGTCTCACTAAGTGACACACCCTTTGGCCTGGAGCTTGCGATACTTCTGCAACCGCCTCCCCAGCTGCTTGTGCTATAGGCATGAACCACCGTGCGTGGCTCCCCACAACCCCTTTTTTGTGTTTGAGACAGGGTCTTGCTAAGTTTTAGGGGTCTTTTGGCCTCAAGCTTGTGATCCTCCTGCCTTAGCTTCCCACGTCATTGAGATTAAAGTTGTGCACCACAGTGCCTGCCATCTTCACTGTGTTATTTTCCCTGAATGATATCTATTAGAGATCCTTCCATGTCAGTGCATACATCATTGTGTTTAAAAGCATCACTTTAATCTATAGTGTGATATTACTGAAATTTATTCAGTTATATCCCATTTAATAGATAAGTTGTCTCCCAACAATGATATGGTGCACATCTTCTTACATGCCTTTGTTCACATAAATATAAATACTTAGAAACTAAACTATACTAGACTCTGCCAAATTGCCCTCCTGAAAGACTACCCATTTCTCTTGTTCTCAGTTGCATATGAGACAAAATGATCACTCATGTTGCTATTATTATAATTTAAAAATTTTGTCAATCTGATGAAAAAACCAATCTTCTTATTTCTAATTTTATAATAATTTTTGTTGTTCTTAGGTGCCATGGAGTTGTGTCTGACTCACAGCGACCATCGTAGAGTTTTCAATGGCTGTTTGGGGATTGCCTGTTTTTTTTTTTTTTTTTTTTTTTTTTTTTTTTTGGTGCTGGGAATCAAACCCAGGACCTCAGAGACTGCAGAGTGGCAGTCTCTCCCAACTGAGCTAAATCCCACCCTGTATAATAATTACATTGAGCATGATTTCAAATATATTTTGCCCATATAATCCTCCTGAGAAATATTTTTACTCATAATGTTTCTTTTCTTACTGGGTTGTTTTCCTTTGCCTTTTGATTGTTAGAAGCTCTGTATATATTCTGAGTGTCAGTCCTTATCTGTAGTTTATGTTTTACATTATGTTCTCTTGGTCTGCCACTTATATTTTGTTTTTTCTTATGGGATCTGTCCTTAAATGGTGAGTGTTTGCATACTCAAATGTATTGAGCCCTTCATACAAGTTTCTGGGTTTTGTGGCTTGTTTAGGAAATTGCTTTTCATCTTGAAACAATGGAAAGATTTCTTCAAATTCTCTAGTGTATTACGTTTAAAATTGCATAGATTTTCCTACCTACATCTTTAATCTGTATGGAGTTTAATTTTTGAATGGTCTGAAGAAAGGACAGGTAGACAATTGTTCTAAGATCATTTGGTATGTATTTCATTCATGCCTGACTGATTTATTATATAGCAAATAACTCTATAAACATGTATTTGTTTTTAGGCTTAATTTTCTGTTCTATCATTTTATTTTTCTAGTCTTGTGCTAGTGGTATGCTCTCTTGACTATTGAGTTTATAGGTGAGGCAGCTCTCTCACCACCACTGTGTTGTATGAAATATCCCCTCTATTCTTATTCATTTTCTTTTTCAAATATGGTTTTGAATGAACTTATGAATTTTGATCAAAAAGTATCAGGGTTTTAAAAATTGAGACTATATTGAATTCATGTAATATCATTACTTCTGTTTCCTTTCTCATGCCTAAATTTGAATATTTGTGCATTTATTTGTTCTTTTTTTCTCAGATTTCACAATGTTTTGCATATTTTGATTTTAAAGAACTGCTGTTTGCATAGGCAATAATAGTGACAATAGATGAATTTGACTATCAGTTGTAAAGACTTCTGTACATCAAATGACACCATTAACAGAGAGAAAGGGCAACCGACAGAATGAGAGGAATATTTGCAAATAATATATGCTAGCTCTGAAGAGCAAATTGTTTATATATAAGTTTTGAATCCTGACCAATGTCTTTGCATGCACCTTACAAAAACCTCTATTACTCAGTCAGTTATAGCAGTTATAACAGTTATAAAATTTCTAACAGTTGCCCAAGTTTCAGGTAAGGAGCACAAGGAAAATGAAGCACCAAGAAGATGGATTACCCTCAAGTGATCATAACTCTTCAGCAAATGAAGTTAAGCAATCAGAAATTCCTATTTACCAGACAAGGAATTTAAAAGCCTATTCACAACTATGATTAATGATCTTAAAGAAGCTACTAAGGTCTAGACAAGAAGGTTTCTAATCTAGAAGAAAAAATTAATACAGAAATCAACACTTAAAAAATCAAACTGAAATCCTGAATATGAAACAGACTATAACCCAAATAAAAGTCACAGTGGCTAGTAACATGAATAGATTGTATCAAGTAGAAGATAGAATGTCAGGGGACAGAATATCAGGGTGGTAGACCAGGTCCAAAACCTTAATTTACACTGATACTATTAACAAAAAATGAAGCAGTTTGATGACAACTTCCAAGACTTATGGGACAAAATTGAGCATCAAAAATTTAGATTTCATGGCATTCAAGAGGGGACTGGCATTAGAACTAAAGGTTTTGATAATTTTTTAAATAAAATTGTCTTAGAATATTTTCTAAATGTAAATAAAGTGATAAGTATTCAAATAACCAAAGCATTTATAACTCTAAATTAACTTGGTCAGAGTAAAAACTCTCCTCATAATACCACATTTGGGTTATTAAAATTACTTATTAAAATTACAAAGCAAAGACATTATTCTAAGGACTGCAAGAGAGAAATGTCAGCTTATATATAAAGGTAAACCCATTTGAATTATATCAGATCATTCCTCAGAAACTTTGAAAGCTAGGAAATCATGAGTGAGATATTTCAGGACTTCAATAAATAACTGTCAACCTAGAATATCTTATCCAGCAAAATTATCCTATCAGTTAGATGGAGAAGTCAAGACTTTCCAAGATAAAAGTAAACTTAAACAATATATGACTCCTAAGCCAGCACTCCAGAGGATTCTTAGAGGTCTCCTACATACTGAAGAGGAAAGATGGATACACATACAAGAATACAGGCCAGAACAAAACCCACAACGGGAAAATGGAAGAATTTGATGATCAACTTACACTTAAATAGATGGGAACAACAACTGACAATATGATACAAAGCAACAGTTCCTTTTCAATTGTAACTCTGAATGTTACTGACTTGAACTCTTTTCTCAAAATATCTAAATTGGCCAACTGGGTCAAGAAAGAAGATCAACGATTTCCTACCTTCAAGAGACCTATCTCCTTTGTAAGGATCTGCATACACTGAAAATTAGAGGATGGAATATAATTTATCAAGTGTGGGGAACTAAGAAAAAAGCAAGTGTTACTATATTGATATCTGGCAAAGTTAGCTTTTGTCCAGAAATAATTCAATGTGACAAACAAGGCCACTACTTATTAATAAAGTGTTCAGTCAAACAAGGGACTATGGCAATTGCAAATAACTGTGTACCAAATATTGGTGCACCTAATTGCATAAATGTTATTGGCCCTAAAGGACTTTATAGGTCCAGATACTATAATTTTGGGGATCCCACTTTCAACAAGAGACAGACCGTCTAAGTAAAAAATCAACAGTGCAACTCTGCATTTAAATAACATCAATGATCAACTGGACTTTACTGACATCTACTGAATTTCATCTAACAGATGCAAAATATTCATACTTCTTAGCCGCTCATGGTACTTTCTCAAAAATTCACCACACTTTGGCTCATAAAATCTGCCTTAATAAATATAAAAATTAGGAAATTATTCTTGTACTCTATTGGATCTTAATGCAATAAAATTAGAAATGAACTGCAACAGAAACTTCATTAACTTAAAAAATACACGGAAATTAAACAACACACTTTTGAGCGAGCATTCATTGATGGTATCAGAAGATAAATTAAAAAGTTTCTTGAATCTAATGAAAATGAAGTTACAACGTACTAGAACCTTTGGGATACAGCAAAAGCAGTTCTACCTGGAAACTTTATAGCTTGCATTAACAAATAGAGAAGTTCCAAGTAAAAATTTATTGAGCCACTTTAAGGCATTAGAAAATCACTAACAAAATAATCCAAAAATAAGTAGACAAAAAGAAAAAATAAAGATCAAGGAAGAAATTAAGGAATTAGAAACTAAAAAACCATTACAAATAATTAAGGTAACTAAGAGTTGTTTGTTTTAGAAGATAAGTAAGAATAGACTGATAAACCTTCGGCTGATTTTAAGGCCCAAATCAATAAAGTTATAAATGAAAATGGGGTAATTACAATGAATCCTAGTGAAATAAAGGGACTTATTAGGGACTATATTGAGAAACTACATTCCCAAAAAAGGACAAGCCAGGTGAAATTGATATATTCCTCAACATTTTTGATTTACAAAAATTAAATCCTGATGTCATAAATGGTTTGAATAGACCTATAATAAGTAATGAATTGAGGGGATAATAAACAATCTCTCAACAACAACAACAACAACAGCAACAACAAAAGCCTAGGTCTAGACAGGTTTACAGCCGAATTTCATCCCGCCTTTAGAGCAGAATTAATTCTTAAATTACTTTACACAGTAGAAGAAGAAGGAATTCTTCCAAATTCATTCTACAAAGCTAGTAATATTTTCATATTGAAGCTAAACAAAGGCTCAACTTAAAATAAAATTATACATCAATTTCTTTGATGAACACAGACACAAAAATTCTCAACAAAATACTTGTGAACAGAATACAGCAACATAATAAGAAGATAATACATAATGACCCAGTGGGTTTTATCCCACAAATGCAAGGTTGGTTCAACATATGCAAATAAATAAATGTCATATAATACATCAAAAGACTTAAAGACAAGAACCATGTGGTTAGTTCAGTAGAGGCAGAAAAAAGGCTTTGACTCTACATGATTAATGTCTTGAGGAAATTAGGAATTGAGGGAACATTTCTTAAAATCGTCTAATCTATATATGACAAACCTACAACCAATGTTATACTAAATGGGGAAAACCTGAAAACATTTTCGCATAAATCTGGAATGAAGCAAGGATGTCCACTTTTGCCACTCTTATTTGATACAGTGATTGACAACCTAGATAGAGCAATTAGGCATAAAGAAGGAAGTAAAAGGGATACAATTTGGGAAGGAAGAAATTATCTTTATTTGCAGATGACATTATACTATTCTTAAAAGATCCTAAAGACTCTGTTAGAAAAATTTTAAATCTAATAAGTTCCTTTAGTAATGTTACTGGATATAAAATCAATATTCAAAACCCAATTGCATTATATACCAATAATTAACAGGAGGAATAAGAAATGAAATTAATAATCCTATTTGTCATTGCCCCTAAAAATGAAATATGTAGGAATTTATCTAAAGATCCTGAAGACATTTTTGATCATAATTTTAAAACACTAAAGAAGGAAACTGAAGAAGAAAGTAGAAGTGGAGAAATTTCCCTTGTTCATAGGTTGGGAGAATCAACATTTTTAAAATGACTGTATTTCTAAATGTACTCTACAGATTCAAAATAGTGTGATTCTTGTCACAAAAGAGAAAATAGATCAATATAGCAGAAAGAGAGAAATATTCCATTTTCACTTATATGTGGAAGCTAAAAGCAAAGGTTACTGTTTTTGTTGTTGTATTAGATATTTTACATCTTTATTACTTATTTAGCATTATTATTTTTATTGCTTGGTGACAAAAATTATTTGAAAAAATTAGAACTCTTACATTAGAAGTGACATGTTTTACAAGAAGGAAAAATCCTACTCAAAGGTCAGATCATAATAAAAGCGGGGGAGGGAAGATAAGAAGGAGGTCAATATAAATGGACTAGAAAT
>VMDO01018042.1:0-43256 GCA_007922755.1 Pedetes capensis
TCCGAAGTGTTATCCATAATTTGTTGTGATCCACACAATCAAATGCTTTTGTGTAGTCAATAAAACATAGATAGACATCTTTTTGATATTCTCTGCTTTCAGCTAATATCCACCTGACATCAGCAATGATGTCCCTAGTTCCCTGCCCTCTTCTGAATCCCGCTTGATTTTCCGGTAATTCCCTGTCTATGTATTGCTGAGAGCTATAAACCAGGGAGGGATATGATCCTGTTCATACTTGTTCATGCTTTGGAGAAGACCATCTCGCTGCTGTATTGAGAAATATGGGTGGAAACAAAGGGTGTAATTAGGAGGCTGTGACACTTATCCAGTGGGTTATAGTAGTTTCCTAGGGCTGGCATTACCATTTACCATAAACTTGGTGGTTTCAACAACAAAAATTTAGTCTTTCAAAGTTCTAGAGGATAGAATTCCATAGCCAAGCATGGAGTAGGGTTGTGCTCCCTAAAGAGGCTTCTAGAGAAAAATTTTTCTTTCTTTTTTTTTTTCTAGCCTTCAGGCATTTTCTTGCCTTGTGACTCCAATCTCTGCCTTCATTTCACATGGTCAGCTTCTTGTGTCTCTATGTATCTAAATCTTCTCTATCTTCTGTCTTATAAAGACACTAGTTGGGGGAATTAAGGCCCACTCTCATCCAGTATGCTCTTATTTAACTTGCTGACCTCCACAAAGACCTTACTTCCAAAGGAAGTCACATTTACATGTACCAGAGGTTAGGACTTGAATGTGTCTTTTAGGGGTGGGGGGGATGACAAAATTCAACCCATTCTAGCAATTTAGATAAGGGTAGCAGCAATGAATGTGGAAAGATGTGTTCTGTTTCTCAGTACATTTTGAAGATAAAGCCAATACAATTACCACTATGGTTAGATGTAGGATATGAGAGAAAAAAGAGAAGATAAGGTTGACTTTCAAGTTTTTGTGCAGACACTAGGAGAGATGGAGTTGCTATCCACTAAAACGAAGTAGTGTAGGAGGTGTAGAGAGCAGGTTAGGGCACAGTCAGGGTTCTATTTTGAATATATCAGGTTGACACATCTGTAAGAGGTCAAAGTAAAGGATGAACAAACAGATTCTGCTCCCTCAACTTTATATATTTCTTATAACCTAGCATATATATGGCACAACAAATGTCTTAATAATTGCTGAAGGTGTGAATAAATGAATGTTTTTATTACAAGCAGACAAAATCACTGTTGAAAGTAGTATGATTTTTAAAATTTTAAACTTAGGATGAAAATTGTTGTTGTTGTTAGGTGCCATCGAGTTGAGTCCGACTCATAGCTACCCTCATAGGGTTTTTAATGGCTGACTGTTTTGGGATTGCCTTGGGAGTGGGTTGCCACGTCCTTCTCCCATTTTGCAGTGCTGGGAGTCGAACTTGGGACCTCAGAGACTCCTGAGCAGCACTCTACCAACTGAGCTAAATCCCAGCCCTGGATGAAAATAGTGTATATTAAATACAGGAACCAACATTTGTATATCCTTTTCACTTTTCAATTTGATTTCTACATGCTTTAGTTATTCTTTAAGGAAACAAGGTAGAAATGTTATAATTATATTCTATTGTGGGAAAATTGAGAATTAGAGAGGTTAATGACTTAACTAAGTCACTCATAGAGGAAAAGGAGGAATAGGACTTCATCCTCAGCCTTCCTACCCCAAACTCCAAGCACTACACAGAGTCTTCACCACACAGAGTTCTCAGGAATGTATATTTGAACAGGGAGATTGTTAGACCCATTCCACTGATATTCAGAAATTTCTTTTTTTTTCTTTCCTTTTTTCTTTTTTGATTTTTCTATAGTTTTGAGACACAATCTCACTGTGCATCCTGGGCTAGACTGCAACTTGCTATGTAACCCAGGCTGGCATAGAGCTTGCAATCTTCTTGCCTCAACCTCCCAAGTAGCAGGGATTATATGTATGTACCACCACGGTTGGCTCAAAACATTCTTTTGTCACATTAATCATAAGAAAATTACCTTAGGTTGTAACACGTGGTCTTCATGTTACACTTTTAAGCTGCCAATCTCTTAACTTGAAATAAGTTAAAAGGCAAAATGTTGAAGTAACTTTCCTAAATCAAGATATTTCACATCTCTAAAAATGCTAGGTATTCTACGCATTTGGTAAATCCTGCTGACTAGAGACCCTGTCTGCAAGAAAGAAAGGCTCCTCTTTACTCTCAGCAAATGAAGTAATAGTCTAGACATCAAGAAATTTGCCTCTTCAGTTTTTGTTCTCTGTCTTACCAACCACTTGTGAGTCCTTAAGTAAGCCATAATTGCTCTGCTTCATGGATTTGACAAAAGCAAAATGTAGGATTTAGACTTGAGGTAGAACAGCAGAGTGGATAGACTGAGCTTGAGCTCTGTGGTCAGGCCGTACTGAGATCAAATTCCAACTCTACCATTACTTGCTATGTTACCTTGGACAATTGCCATCTTTAAGTCTTCATTTCCTCATCACTAAAGGGGAGATGACATCTACTATATAGCATTATTGTATAGATTAAATAAAATAATGTATGGAAAATAAATTAACACAGCTCCTGGTAAGTTTTAAGAGCTCAATCTATTTAGCTATTAGTATCACCACTAGAATATTTTTCATATTTACTCTTTAAAGAGGGTGTGGTACCTATAAACAAAGGTGGAAACCATGTAATACAGTTGAATAATAATCTAGTAAAGACCATATGCTATTTCTCTATTTTATTGGCTCACTTGTGACCTGTACTTTTCCTGCCTTGTGTCTTGGTTTACTGATCTTTAAAATGGGCAACATAATACTTCTTGCTTCCCTTATAAACATGTGGTAGATTAAAGCAGCTATACGCAAGCCTTGTTTCCCTAATATCAGTAGACAAACCCTCCCTATAATTCATCATATAGATTTAGGCCTTTTGAAATCTTCTATCTTTTTATTAGAAAGAAATAAATGTGAAAAACCAATCAAATATTAAATTAGGCAAATTGTGCCATCAAAAAAGAAGCACAGCTATTTCCAGCAATAACACTTAGTTATCAGTAAGAACTGCTTAAGAAAGCAAAGGTTTCTGATCCATGAGCAGGAGAGGTTTTTGCACCCTTCAATGTCTTATTAAATTTCTTTCTTCAATATTTTAAAGATTTCATTGCAGAGGTCTTTCACCTCTTTGGTTAGGTCTATTCCTAGGTATTTTATTCTTTTTGAAGCTATTGTGAATAAGATTGTTTTCCTGATTTCTTTCTCAGCCTGCTTGTTATTAGTATATAGAAAAGCTACTAATTTTTGCACGCTGATTTTGTATCATGCTACTTTGTATCATAAAGAAAACAAGTTGTACACTAATTTTAAAAATTACTAATAAAAATAACTTGTTATAAAAAATTTTTAAAAGACAGCAAAGGCTATTTCCAGTAACACTCAAATATAGATTCTTTGAGTAGTATCTTAATTTCTTCCTCAGTGAACAACATGGTTGCTAAGAAAAGATATTGTCTTAACTAAGTGGGAAGTAGGAAAAGAACATCCCAGACAACAAATACCTTTAGGCTGACGTGATTCCTGAGCCATAATTATTTGATTGAAAGCTTGAGGATTCAAGGTTAGAGGATTCTCAGTGGTAGGTAATACTGGGAATGTGTGTGCTCCTCTCCACTACATGCAGAAATCAAGTAGGCCCTTTGACTCCTTCTGACATGGTCTGCTTGGAATCAAGTGAATGTTTTGAGTTTAGTACATAGCTTTGGAGTTTTTCCTTATTCAGTGTTGAGTGTGCAAGTAGAAACAATCCAATTCATTGGAGTCTGAGCTTTATTTGCATTTACAATAAATCATGACCATGGCCTGACCTCCATTACAGGACCTCATGCATGGATTGTTTTCTACCCAGATTGGAGAAAGCAACAGATAAGTTTTTGTTATCTTAGAATCCCATCTTACAACTTCTATGTAGTACGAAGCTAATATATATTTTTGCAATTGCATTAGATCAAATGGTTTTTTAAATGCCTTCATGATGAACCTAAGGTATGTTGTCACCCCAATTTTTCTTATGATAATAAGATCCATAAAGAGCCTCTCTGTGTTCCCTTATCATTGTTCATTTGACATTTTCCAGAGCACCATTCTCTGCAAGGCAGGCCAGTGGATGTGCAGATGTTGATCCATCTGTTTGAGGGGTTTTCTTTATTTCATTGACACACCAATCTCCCAAATATGGTGTACTTCTCCAGTGATTGGTCTCTCCTGACATGTCCAAAATACATAAGATGCAATCTAGCCATGCATGCTTCTAAGGAGCACTTTGGTTACCCTTCTTCTAGGATGGATCTCTTGGCAGTCCATGGTATATTCAATGTTTGTCTCTAGTACCATAATTCAAAAGTATCAACTATTCTCCTATCTCTCTTATTCACCATTCTGCTTTCATAAGCATATGATGTAACTGAAAATACCATGACATGAATCAGGCACACCTTTGTCTTTGATGTGACATCTTTTCTTTTCAATACTTTAAAGAGGTCTTTTGCAACAGCTTTTCCTAATGTAATGCATCCTTTGATTTCTTGACTGTTACTTCAGTGGGTGTTGATTTTTAGAATAATGTGAAGCAAAATCTTGGACAAACTCCTTATTTTCTCCATTTATCGTGATGTTGTTTACTGACCCAATTGTAAGGGTTTTCATATTCTTGTTGTTGAGGTGCAATCCGTACTGAAACCTGTATTCATTGATCTTCATCAGTAAATGTTTCAAATCTTTTTCAGTTTCAGCAAGCAGAATTGTGTTACCTGCATAATACAGGTTAAGAAGTCTTTCTCCAATCCTGATGCCATGTTCGTCTTCATAAAGTCCAGCTTCTCAGATTATTAGCTCAGCATAGAGACTGAAGAGGTATGGTGAAAGGATACAGCCCTGATGCACACCAGTACTGACTTTAAACCAAGCAGTGTTTCCTTGTTCTGTTCAAACGAATACCTCCTGATCCATGTACAGATTCTTCATGAATAAATTAAGTGCTCTTGTTTTCTCATTCTTAGCAATGTTATTCATAATTTGTTGTGATCCACATAGTCAAATTCCTTTGCATAGTCAATAAAACATACATAGACATCTTTCTGGTATTCTCTGCTTTCAGCTAATATCCATCTGACATTAGCAATGATAACCCTGGTTCCACACCCTCTTCTGAATCCAGCTTGATTTCCTGGCAATTCCCTGTCAATATATTGCTACAGTTGCTTTTGAATTATCTTTAGCAAAATTTTACTTGTGTGAGATTTTAATGATATTGTTTGATAATTTCCTTACTCAGTTAGACTCATCTTCTTGGGAATAGGCATAAATATGGATTTCCTCCTGTCAATTGGCCAGGTAGCTCTTTTCCAAATCTTTTGGCATAAACAAGTTCCAGTGCTGTATCTGTTTGTTGAGACATTTCAACTGGTAGTCCATCAGTTCCTGGAGCATTGTATTTCACTAATTCCTTCAAGGCAGCTTCTTCTTCCTTCAGTACCATTGGTTCCTGATCATATACAATCTCTTGAAATGGTTGGTCACTCACCAATTCTTTTTGGTATAATGACTCTCTGCATTCTTACCATCTTCTTTTGATGGTTCCTGCATTATTTAATATTTTCTCTGTAGAATCCTTCATTATTGTCACTTAAGGCTTGAATTTTTTCTTCAATTCCTTAAGCTTGAAAAAAAGGGTGTATTTTTCTCTTTTGATTTTCTATCTCCAGCTCTTTACACATGCCATTATCATATTTGATTTTATTTTCTTGAACTATCTTTTGACATCTTTTGTTTAGTTCTTTAACTTCACCATGTCTTCCTTTTATTTAGCTGCTCAACTGTGCTATACTGTGGGGGCTTGCATATTGCTGTGATTCTGAAAGCTATGCCACCAGTATTATAGATAACAGCAGGGTCACCCATGGTGCATAGGTTTCAGATGATTGATATAGATGACCTAAAACTCATGATGGGGCCTATGAAAAAATACTGATGAACAGTAGAAAGCAAAAACCAGCCCAAATTTTTCATATAGCATTCTGAAGAAAAATTTTGAATACAATTAATAGGATGTTAGAAGATATGATCTAAATAACACAGAAGTAGGAACCTATCAGGAAGATAAGCTGAAATGAAAACAGGATGAAGTCTAAAAAATCTGAGACAAAAAGGGAAGTGGAGAATGTAATTGGGAATTTCAAGGAGACTAAAACTGTAATGAAATCATCAAAATCTGAATCGGACATAAAAAAAATCAGGCTCATTACTATATCAAATTGAATCAGCATTGTGGAGGACACCCTTGGAAATATCTTCTTAGGACATAAGAGAAAAATCTGAAGAGATCAAAGGATAAAAGGGAAAGAGGTATATAGGGAGAAGAAAGAACAGCAAGATACCTGGGCATTATAGGAATTCTCAAGGAGCAAGCTAGAACAACTGCAACTACGCAATAGAGTACAAAATAACTTGGAGTAAAGAAAAAATTTTGGTGATAAGAGAAGAATGGATCAACATACAGAAAATAATGGGTAATGGCAATAATAAAGAGTTCTTGAGCATTTACTGTGTCAGGCATTTGTCTAAACACTTCTTCATACTGATATCATTAACACTTACAACCTTATAAAATCATGGTCTTGACTTTATAGATAAGGAAACTGATTCACAAAGGGCTGAGATATCTTTCCCAAGATCAAAGAAGCAATTGCAAAGCTAGGGCTCCACTCTAGGTAGTCTGTTCTCAGGTTAATGCTCCTAATAACTATCCTGTGATATTGAAAAGGAGTATCCAACTAGACAAATCTCAAGAAATACTTATAGTTACCCAGAAAAAGAAGAGATCATACAGTATACAAAAGTAAATCATCTACAAGTTAAAAAAAAATACAAGCTTATCCAGCATTTTTTAAGTTTTAGGGAAACAGCCACATTTTCATATAGCAATTGGTTTGTACTATTTGATGTAGGAATTGCATTTCTAAGATTACAGCTTAAGGAAATAATCATATAGATATGTATATGTACATATATAACTTATGTAAAATATTTATCACAATTATTTGTAATAGCAAAACTCCAATGATAATTGCCATATAGATATATTGATAGCTAAGTAAATTATGGTTGGTGGATATGATGAAATTATTATATAGTCATTTAAATTATGTTTTGGAAGAATTTGATGATATGATAATATTTTAAGAAGTAGAGCAACAAGTAATACACTGCATATAGTTTGACTTCAATTTTTATGGTAAATATGTGTGTTAGCAGGGCTAAGTGTATAAATGAGTTTTAGCTTAATCTTTCATCTGATCTGTGGGAAGTGAACACTGGAAGTCGCATGCCGATAAAATCTTTCCAATCTATCCAAACAGCTGAACCTCTCCTTCTTCTGCATATTGCTCCAAATGAGGAGAAAAATATAGAATTAATTAGTTGTTTTGTCTACATGTCCCCTAGTTTGAGAGCTCTTTTGATAAATGGACTGAAGTGATTAATAGTTCATATACTAGAGAAGCACATCCCAAGTACACATTCCAGAACACAGTAGACATAACAATCTCATGGTCATTTGTCTGAGCAAAGCTGATCTGATACATCCCTCTGCTCTTGACTTACAAAGCAAAATCCAACATTTTGAACCGTATTGGTGACAGAGCCATGCTTGGTGACAATAGAACTGTGTTACCCAAATTGCTCCAAGTTGAACTTTTAGGCAGTTTCTGCAAAGTGAATTATTGACTAACTTTCTCAGAGTCTAGAAAGACTCTATACAAGCTTCTCTTTGTCTATTTGCAAGTATAGACTTCTCTCTAATTGTCCTTTGACCTAGTAGCATTTCACCCTAAGTGCAACCCAGAGGCCCTGTCTTTTTGCTTACTTGAGAATTTTTACTGTGGGCTCTAATTTTCTGGTTGAAGGCTCCCAGTCAGTGACCACATATTGCTTTTAGAGCATCATGGTTTTTTTCTTATTTTATGAGTGTGGGTTGACAGAGACACCACTTGGCACCATACAAAGATACTGAGGGAAAAGAAAAGGCTTTGCAGATGAAAGTCACAAACTGGGCTCAGACTACAAAACCCTCTGATGCCCAGCTTTCAGCAAGTGAGGATGGACATTCTCATCCAGTCTTATCACTCAGAGAACATCTGTACAATTTCTTTGAGGCAGAAGTTTTGGTGGTGGGATTTATGAGTGGGATCTTGCTACTCAGTGAACTACAAGGTTCCATCATATGTGTTCTGTCATCAGGAGAGGCACCTTTGCATGTATGCATGCGTGCAGACACGCACACACACACACATACACACATCCATATTAAACAGTGCTGGTCTACTAGCCCACAGAAGTCTGTTGAAATATAGACAAGTTCACTTTCAATGACTCCTCTCCATCCCTTTTGAGTTATGACTTGATCCTCAATGCTAAGTGGCCCTTGCACACTGCCCAGGTCTGTAGGGCTTTCATGCGCTCCTCTCACATGTCAAATCAAAACCTCTCAGAATTGAAATATTATGCATACTAAAGCATACAGAATTGATCACCCTTATTTTCTACTGTTAGCTACTGAACTTCCTGTTACTCTTCCTCAGTCACTAATGGCCTGAGACCCTCTCCTTTGCCAATACTGCTTCTGTTATAGTGACTAGGGACTTCATTATCTGCTGGAAGACCCATAACTGTTTGTCTTCTCAGTTCCTTAGTTCAAATGGTTTTTCTTCACCTTCCTTCAGTCACCCACTCACAAGGTCACTCATAGATTTTTCTATTACCAGAAACAGCAACAATTCTAAAATCTTTACTTAAAACTTTGAACTTCCTGGCTATCCTTCTAGTACTTTCATGGTAACACACTCTCTCCAACAATTCTTTGACTATATATAGTTTTTCTCTTATTACACTATCATTTTTTATGAACCATCACCCATTTACATTCTAACTTTCCTCTTTATCCAGCCCAAATCTCATGATGAATTATTGAAATAATCTCCTCTAAAATTCATTCACTAGCTGGGTTCAGTGGCACATGCCTATAATCTCTGCACTTTGAGAGTCTGAGGAAGGAAGACTGGGAATTCAAAGCCAGAGGCAGGCTCCATAACTCAGAAAGAACTTGTCTCAAAATAAAAAGTAAAAAATGAGCTGGGGTGCTGCTCAGTAGTAGAGCACTTGCCTACCAGGCATGTGGCCCTGGGTTCAACTTTCTAGTAATGCAAAAAATAAAATAAAATAATTAAAACATCTTCATTTTTTTGCTCCATTCTGTCACACTTGCCTGGCAAACTTCAACTGTAATTTTACCCAAATAATCTTTAAATGTACATTGGCTCCTGTGAAGATAAATTTTAGAAAAGATTAGGCAACCATGTTAATTGGACTCATTTCAAATTTATGATTATGAATCTCAGATGAGTATTCAATGTGTCAAGGTCACATACACTTCTCTGTTGTTATTGTTAGGTGCCACTGAGTCGGTTTCCGACTCATAGCCACCCTCATAGGGTTTTCAATGGCTGTTTCAGGATTGCCTTGGGAGTGGATTGCCAGGTCCTTCTCCCATACACTTCTCTAGGATATTGATTTTTCCACTCCACAAGACAACTATATCGTGCTTTCTGTGTTTCCTCAAATCTCTACCATACCTTCCTTCTTTCCTACTTTATGTTGATTTGCCTTAGACTTCATAGTGAAATAAAGAACAATAAGATCAGAACAGTCTCATATTGCCACTACCAATTCTGCCAACATACCTGCTTCACAATTTTCTACATTCCTTCCTGTGAAAATGGAAGTAATATCTGGGCTTCTGCCTGAGAGGACATTTTACCTTGGCACTAGATCCTACCCCATCTCGCTTTCTAATGTATTTTGTAGCAAATGTCTTCTTATATGACATAATTGAGAGCCACAGTTGGTCTATAATCAAAAAATGCTAATTAAATACAGGTACTATCAAAATAATTTAAACTAGCATATATATACTTATTTATTTGCCAATCTTTCACAGGGCAAACTTTGCAGTTCTGATTCATATTTTGCATACATTTTGTATTATCTGTGGATTTTAGGAGTCTACAGCTATACCACCCTTGTGTCTGATCCCATCTGGTCTCAGAAGCTAAGCAGGGTTGGGCCTGGTTAGTCCTTGGATAAGAGACTTCCTAGGAACTTTGGGTGCTGCAGGCTTGGGAGAAAGACTGGACAACCCATTCCTGAAACAATCTGCCATAAAAAACTCTATGAATAGCAGGGAAGCACTGACATAGTGTCAGGCATGGAACAGTATCAGGGAGTGTTTCATTCTGTCCTACATAGGGTCGCTTGGCACACCCGATTGAATGGCAGTTAACAACAACCACAAGATGGATTGTAGTTTTAGTTTCTTTAGAGTGAGAACTTAAAAATACTTAAAGATGATATGAGGGCAGAGGTCCTAAATTTTCACAAATTTTTCAGTCTTTTACAATTATCTTGCTTATAACAATGAAAGAGCAAAAACTTGTTGAAGAGTCTCCTAAGGTTTCATAAAACAATACTTTTAAACACCATTTCTTCATTTTACATCATGTTTTATTAAATGACACAATTATAATAATGAGTACAAAAGGCTATATTATTAGTTTGTTAGGATTTCCATAACAAAACACCACTAGGCAGCTGAAACAAACAAACAAAAAAAGTATTTCTCACAGTTCTGGAGGCCAGAAGTCCAAGATTAAGTTGTTGGCATGTTGTGGTTTCTCTTAGGTCTTCTGTCTTTGTCTTGCAGATGGCTCTCTTCCTGCTGTGTCCTCTTATGCTCTTTCTGTTTTTACCTTCCTGATGTCTCTTCCTCTTCCTATAAAGACACCATGCTATTGGACTAGGGCCTCACCTATTTTACCTTACTTAAACTTAATTACCTTTCTTAAAAGTCCTTTCTTCAAATATGGTTTCACTGGGGATTACAGCTTTGATGTATGAATTTTGAGTAGAAAGAATTCAGTTTATAACATAGGCATTAGCAGGTTTGAAGATAGATACAGGTGCTTGTTTTGTAAACAACAGATGGAACTGGTGAACTTGGAAGTGGTCAGCACTTTGCAGAGTGGAATATCAGCCACAGGATCATCAGAATGCTTCACAAAGGAAATGGAGAGAGGCAATTTAGCTTCAAGTTAAGTGGAAGTTGATTAAGAGAATTTCTATTATATCTAGTTTCTCTATACTTTAATTTCTTCCTGTGTATTATATGAGTTGTATTTCCATGTAAACATGCTTTAAAATAACATTTTTAAAAAATCATCTTTTTTTAAAAAAATGAAGCTTTTCTTGGTCCTGTATTTATTTTCCTTTTCTCCTCCTCCTCTTCCTCCTCCTCCCCATCCTCCTCTTCCTCTGTTTTCTTCTTCTTCTTCTTCTTCTTCTTCTTCTTCTTCTCCTTCTCCTTCTCCTTCTCCTTCTCCTTCTTCTTCTTCTTCTTCTTCTTCTTCTTCTTCTTCTTCAAGACAGGGTCTTGATGTGTAGCCCAGGCTGACCTGGAACTTGTTATGTAGATAAGGCTGGTCTAGAACTCACATTGATCCTCTTGCGTCAGCCTCCCAAGTGCTGGGATTACAGTCATGTGCCATCATGCCTGGTTCCTGTCCCTGTATATATTTTGTAAGAGAAAGCAAAATTTTAAGCCATAGGAATTTCATTTCATACACGGAATTGAAGATTTTGATGTGTTTGAGTGGAGGAGAAAGAGTACAGATTCTGCAGCCTGGGACAGTCAGACCATGTGCATGATCTTTGTGTGCCTTTTATTGTTTTCACTTCTCTGCTTGTGGGGAGCTGATGACTTGGACCTCAATTGTTCTCCATAATTTCCCAAATTCTCATAGGAGGTCTTTCTGTTTGATCTCTCCCACTCTACTTCCCATTGGATTTCAGGATCAGCTGTATACTTTGTGGACATCAATGCAAAATGGAAATGTGAAGAACTTTGCTCAAAATTATGAAGAATGTCAAGCTGATGTCAGCAGAGCCCAGACCAAGTGATTGGGGGTCACTTCTAAGCATAGGGACCTAGCTGGCTGTGTAGGTCACTTGCTCCTGGAGTTAGACCTTGAGGCCTCCTTTCCTAGTCTATAGGCCTAGTTTCTCTCCTACGTACCCTTCAATACATCCCAATCCTCCCCTCAACCCTGATTTCTCTGTCATGGGTCCTATCCTACATGCAACACCAATCTAGTGTGTGAACGGCAAAATATAACAGTAGAGAGTAATGGGCAGGGTGAGTTGGGAGCTTGAAAACATGAGGGAACAAGAGTAAAACACAAAGAAATAGACAGGCAAGAAAACAAAAATGCTTGGTCATTTTATGGCAGGTAACAATCACCCTGAGGCTTAAAAGTCTCTGAATTTTTATAGTGTTTTCACTGTTCTTCCAATTAGTTTTGTTCACAATAGGGATTAAACACATAGGAGATGTGGTGCTTTGTGGTAGTTAATTAGCTTAAAATTTATTGTGGTCATGAATTTTGCCCTTTTTAAAAATACAGCCTGGTGGGGGGGATATCCATCTTTGATTTCAAATTCACCAAGTTCACCTTCCTTAATCTGTACAAGAACCACGCTGTACAAATATCCACTGTTTCTTTGCCTGTTCCTTTCCACAGGGAGAGATTTATTCTGACACTGAGTTCATACATGAGGAATGAAGCACAGTTCATTGCCAACAAGGCTGGAATTTGGCTCTTTTTAGTGCATCTAGGGCTTGAGTAAAGCTTAGATAAAACTAAAGAAATGAAGCAAAATATTGAGACAATTAGAGGAAACTGCATGAACTCAGAAACCTTTTGTGTCAGTGTTTTTCTTTCCATCACTACCATATTTGATTGGTTAAATGTATTCCTCCACCTCCCTTCTGGAATCTCTTCAAATGACCTAAAACTGGATGTGTTGCTTTCAGATTTTTAAAGCTTTCATTGAACCACATTTCATATTTAAAAAGAGGGGGCTGCTTTCTTTTTGGAACATCAAAGCTGCCCTTCTTCACTTCCCTAACTTCCCAGTGACTTTTTTTCTTTTTTAAAAAACATAGTCTGGCTCTGACCTATTTTGGTGACTTGTATTACCATAGAGATGTCTGAATTCCTAATTTAAAATATCTTCTGCCCGACTCAAACTACCCATTTACTTTAACTATGAAATCTGACACTCAGAAACTTTTTTTTTGAGAAGCCAAAAAGCTAGAATGCAAATTATCTGAGGTGACATTGAGAAGCAGCAACCACATCTTGGTGCCATCTGTTCTTCAATAAACCTTAATTCTAAAGAGGAGGAAACAATTTCATCTCATTTATGACAATGACCTGAACCTCCTCGGGCTGGCTGGATCCTGGAAATAACTTCAAAGTGATGTCCAGTATGTGAGTTCTTTTCCAGCTATCTATACTGAAGTATTAGTGGGCTGGTCTGCAGGTGTCTTAAGAACAATGAGTTGCAGTTCATTATGAGAATCAGTATGATGCTCTCTTGGTCAGATTAGACCCCATTCATCACTAACCAGAAAGAAATCTAAGTTGTGATAAGCAAATAAAAGTAGCCATTCAAACTAGATAGACCAGAAGGAGAACATTTCTTGAAGTGTTGTTGTTGTTGTTGTCAGGTGCCATTGAGTCGGTATCCGACTCATAGCGACCCTCTTTACAACAGGGGAAACACTATTGTCAGTGCTTCTCTGATGTCAGTGCTTCTCTGCTGTTCATAGGGTTTTCAATGGCAGATTGATTTTTGGGAGGGGGTTGCCAGGTCCTTCTCCCAAGCCTACAGCTTCTGGTGTTCCCAGGCGGTCTCCCATCCAGGTACTAACCAGGCCCGACCCTGCTTAGCTTCCGAGATCTGACGGGATCGGATGCCACAGGGCTACAGCAGCAGGCCTTGAAGTGTTAGGAATGTCTCATTGAACCCAGGACTTGGAAGTTGACCTTATGAGACACGCACGTAGGCACAGGCTGTTGTTGCTCTTCTCTAACCTTGTCTCTATTCCTCTCTCTACTCCTTTACTCACTTAGTAGCAGTTCACATAGTAGGTAAGAGTATGACCTCTGTAGCTCAACTTCTTGGATTTGAATTCTAAACATTTTGAGCTTCAGTTTTCTCTTCTGTAAAAAGGTACAAAATAATATCTACCTTGTGGTGTTTCTTTGAGGATTACATAAGTGGATGCATGTAAAGTGATTTGTACAATATCTTGCATTTATAAAGCTCCCTCAAAACACAGCTTCCTCGACATATCAGTGCCCGTGACTCAAATATGGAGACCTCTGTTGTAGTTTTTATGTTACTTCAGATATAGAGGGCTCTGTTAATTAATTCTGATATACTTTATGCCAATTCCTTATTTTAGGGGTACATAGCTACTCATGTTCTACTCACCTGTGGCTAAGGGAGATCATGTTAGGGCCATATTAGTGGGAGTAAATACCAATGCAGTGATAGGTACTGTTCTATATACTAATATTTATTAATTCATAACAACTTCTGAGTAGTTACTGTTATTACTATCACTTATAAAATGAGGCCTCACATGATAAAGTAATGGAGCCAATAACAACTAGAATTTAAGCCCAGGCCGCCTGGGCTTAACTAGTTCATTGTTGTCTCACTCCTAGGGAGAAGGTGAAGACAGATTAGATAAGAAAGGGATTGTGGACCAGAGGAACAGCTATCCCTGCTTGTACAGGATAACCTTGAGCTCATCCATTTTTGAAGAAGACAGTCTTCTGTCTGTATGAGCTGATGTTAAGGTGTAATATGACATGAAACCCCAAAAAACAGAAATGTTTGACTCTTAAGCCTCCATGGCTTTTGAGTGAGCTACTGAAATTATAGAATGACTCAGTATTACTGAGTCATGTTCATGAAATTGGTATTTTTAAGCTCTTAAATATAATTATCTATAGGAGTTTGTTAAAAATTCTCTAAATACATATGCATGATTTACATGAATACATTTTTAGGAATGATATATAGATACCATCTTATGGATATATAATTGATCAGTATAAATGCCTTCTGCTATGAGTTGTGTGGGTGTGTACAGTACTCTGGAACCCTTAAATCCAGATATCATGTAAAGTCAAACTTAAAAGTTCTAGTTTCTTGACTGAAATTCCAGTGAAGTTGAAAAATAAAATAAGCCCTTAGTCATAGAATTACAGCCTCTGATTTTCAACTTGAGATTCACTCATTGGCTCTGATAAGAATAGAAAGAGATCGTTGACTTTTTATAGAGTGACATATTTCTCTCTTCCTCTCTGGATCTCTAGCCATCTTTATTTTCCCTTTCTCCAAAAAAAGAAACCTCATTATAATTCCTTTTCCTAGCACTTCTCACCCTCACTAACATAAAAAAAAGCTACTTTTGAAAAGCTCTTTGTTGCTGACACAAACCTAAGTACACTAAGAACCAAATACCAAAAATTCTCAGTAACTTGTCCAGTTCCCAGTGGATAACTCAAACCCTTGCAAGTCTAGTCCAGCCATCTCAAAAGATCCCAAGGATTTAATGACTGAAGAGAATTCACATTTAGTAAAATCTTTAAAAAATTGTTTATTAAAATTACTGTGCCCTAAGTGGATTCAGATTATTTTATTCCAGAAATATTTCACTGTCACTCAGGTTCAAACTGCATTTGCTGGAGAAGGAAGATACAACATGAGCAAACCTTGAATCTGTCCTTAAGGATCTTAAAATTCAGAAGAGAAAATAAGATCTGTACATAAATTATAGTTTGAGGGAGAAAATACTCAGAGTGAAACCAATTATTTTTCTCATTATGTGTCATGACATATTTGCAACTAAAAATTCTCATGGATTAATGAAAATGGTCAAGATAACACTCAAATGACTACTGATTACAATAACATACAATAATATAGGATACTTTACAGCCATAGCACCCTGGCATCTGTTCTCATCAGATCTACGAAGCTAAGCAGGGTTGGGCCTGATTAGTCCTTGGATGGGACCCTGCTTAGGAATGCTGGATGCTGGCGGTTTGGGAGAAGGACTTGGCAGCCCACTCCCAAAACAACCAGCCACTGAAAACCCTATGAATAGCAGAGACTCCCTGACATAGTGCTAGGCATGGCATAGTGTCTGGGAGTGCTTTGTCTGTTGTAGATAGGATCACTATGAGTGGGATATGATTCCATGGCACCTAACAACAACAACATAGGCTAGGAAGAAAAAACATCTACAAGTGAATGGAACCTCATTTAAAACAGGATTGGCACTGTTCCTTGGCCAACATTTTAGCTCTTGCTGATTGACCAGCACAATTTACTCCCTTGACCCCACTACATTAGATACTCAGGGGAAAAGTCTTTAGAGGGTCCTGTGAAGAGGTCATCTTTTTTTGTGCCTTCATTTCATTCAGCTCCCTTTAACTCTGTTTCACCTTCTTATTTTTTATATCAAATTGTGCCAAATCCTGCCCCATGTCACAAAGCACTTAGTTTGCATTTCATCAATGCACATCACTGTGACATCAATTTTGAGGAAAGATATCATAAACATGGGCATCAGGTAGGGCTCTTTTGCTGGCAATGAGTAGAATGATCAACTGTACCAGTTTGCACAAGAATGTGGGGTTCCCTGAGATGAAGGAATTACAATGCTAAATTGGAAAATTCCCTTACAATAGACAGGAAACTCAAGCCACAAACTGACTCGACCTAAAAGGAAAATCATTAGCTTGGGAATGGGAGAAGTCAGATGGCTCTATGCATGACTAGACCCAGAGGCCTGATGATCACCATAGGTCAGATTCTTTCCACTCCTGATTCTGTTCCTTCCCTCCCTTGACCCAATGCTGGCTTTACTTTTAAATGCTACATGGTGACATATCAACTTTAGACCTAAACCCTCCACAAATCAACTGAAAACAAAAAAGAAAGCTTCTTTCTTCCATTCACACTGGTTTGAATAGGGGACTGGCTTTCATTGGCCCAGGTTGGGTTATGTGCCCAGTGCTTAACCATTCACATGGATCAGATGTCTGTTCCATAAGACAAAGGGAAAGAAATGCCACTTGCATAGGACTGGGTCATATGCCCACTTCTGCATCTAGGACTGGGGCCAGGCTCACTCACACCATAGGAAGTGAGAGGAAACACACAAGGTTCTCCACAGGAAACCTCAAAATAGAAAAGTATGGATTCTGGGAAACACGTCTTTTCTCCCCTAAATCTGTGTAATAAAATTTGACAATTTCCCTGTGATATGTAACCCATTACCACTGTGTGGAGCATAGTAGTCAGGAGCTTATAGTCAGGATAGACAATGTTAACTGATAGGGGGGCAATTGGTTTAAAGAGAAGTTAACACACCTGGGCAGGAAGAGTGGGTTCATATTAACAATTCATTGACACTAATTCTATCAATTTTAGAGTAATTAAAAAAAAACTTCTATGGTTTTTACTATGCTTCATAGGAAATTTTTCTGTATTTTAAATACTATCACTGCTCATTCTTGTTCCCAGGCAAAGGAATTGTGTGTATCTAGTTACAGGGAGGAAGAGAGCCGAAGCCACATGGATATCAGAGGAAGTTTGGTTTTGGTTATCTCTAGGCCCATCACTACCTTAGATATTGTCCAAATTGCCTCATCTCTTTAAATTATTTATTTATTTAATTATTTTCTTTGTGGTACTAGGGGTAGAACCTAGGGCCTTGCACATACTTTGCCAGTGCTGTGCCACTGAGCTGTATCGCTAGCCTCCTTTTTAAAACTTCTTATCTTCAGACAAGGTCTCACTAAGTTATACAGGCTGCCTCTGGCCTTGAAATGAGATCCTCCTACCTCTGCCTGCTGAGTCACATGGCCTCATCTGTTTTAAACTGATGTTACAGGAATAGAAACTTGGCTTTGTCACCAGGCATGGGGGGCACACCTATAATCCCAGCAACTTGGAGGTAGACGCAAAAGGATAGCGAGTTTAAGGCCAGAGGTAGCCTTAATAAATTAGTGAGACCCTGACTCAAAATAAAAAGTTAAAAAACAAGCTGCAAGTGCATCCCAGTGGTAGAGAACTTGCAAAGTATGTGTGAGGCTCTTGGGTCCAACCCCCACGTACAGAAAAAAAAAAAAAATAAGTAAAATTGTCTTTGTCATAAATTCATAAAATTCATTTCATTCTTCTCTTAAAGAAAGCTAATTAAGGCCAGAAATATAACAACTTTAAATAAAAATAAGAGAAACAATTTCAGATCAATCTCTAGTAGGCTTGATGGATTTTCTGGGGGTTAATTGCTTAATTTCATTAAAAAAAAAGTAAAACAGCTATCTATAAGAGTGTACCTAATCTAAATCATGGGCTGGGATTTAGCTCAGTTGGTAGAGTGCTGCACTTCAGTCTCTGAGGTCCCAAGTTCAATTCCTAGCACTGCAAAAATGGGAGAAGGGCCTAGCAATCCACTCCCAAGGCAATCCTTGAAAACCCTATGAGGGTCGCTATGAGTCGGATACCGACTTGACAGCACCTAACAACAACAACAACAATCTAAATCATAGGTAAGGGAGAATAATGAAATAATCTTAAAATGCCCTTGTCCTCCCTGGAATTTAACAATGGCCAAGTTTCTGTGTTCCCAGGAGGTCTATTCACCCTGAGGTCATGAGAATAAATAACATTTCATATTCATAACATTTCTGTGTTCCTCTGTTTCTCTCATTGTATAAGGCTCTGAAGGATGCCTGAACCTTGCAGGAAGCTGCACCAAATAAGAGGCAGGTAGTCTTCGTTTCATCATTTCTAGGCATGCTCAGAAAGAGTCCTCTTACCGAACCTGAGGAGAGACCCAGAGGATTGAAAGCAAAACTTAGGGACCCTGCAAATGGTGCAATGCCTCCTCCATGCAGATGTCAACACTTACACTCAGGCCAGATTCTGGATTTCTAGTCATGCACATTCTCTAGTGGCAAGGTAAATTAATTCTAATGTTGTCTACTGCAAAGTACATATAAGTGCTGATATTACTAGGCATAGTGTTTTACTGGTACATTACAATTCAATAATCATAACAACTCCATAGGATAGCTATTATTGTTATTAATACCCACATTTCACAGTTGCAAAACTGACACTTAGACATGGTAGGTACATTACTCTTGCAATGTCATAGAGATCTTGGGGATGTCTGATGTTAGGATCTAATTTTTTTTGTATTTATTTATTAATATTGGTGAGGTACAGAGTAATGAGTCACTTGCTATATCCATTATGCAACAATTGAATCACTCTTTCTTATATATTCATCCTCTTCCATATTTTATATAATAGTATAAAGAAGAAAAGAAAAGAGCAAGAATTTTAGTTAATATGTAATAAAAATCATATGCAATCATGGGTTATATTTTCATTGATTTTTTCTCTTCCTCCTATTTTTTATACGTTCATATGGTTGCATCTTATATTTTTAGATTTTCCTCTCCTTCTTTACCCCCTGACTCTATTAAAATAACTGTTTTTCTATAACCTCGGAGAACTTTATTCATTAAAAAGTCACCTCAAACCACTTACCTGGGTTTTTGACAAGGCTTAAACCTAGACATATTGCCTTTGTATCTTTAAGAGTTGCAAGCTATACCAGGAACAGAGCAGAAAACATTTCTTTTGAAGTTTGAGTCAGAAGATCCCTGCTTGATGGCCCTAACTGGATCACCTCCCTAGGAATGTGACATGAGCGGCAGTGTGGCCTTGGGATAAGGAGTTGCAGAGGACAGGATTCTGTTTCAGGCTCTATTTCTTCATAGCTCTGTGGCCTTGGGCAAGGTAACTAAATCTCCCTGTGCCTCCTGTCTCTTACTTGTGAGCAATGGTCACCACATAGGGACACGGGGAGGCTTCAGTGAGATAGTCCTCCTAAAGTGCTTGGCTGGTGTCTGACATGGTACACACTCACTATGTGTCATCTAAATAGATGGCAAGAAGATGGATGAGCAAGGGCAGAGCAGGAGAAACTGTAAGTCTTGATGAGACTGACCAAAGGCTAGAGAAAATTGGGACATGTGGGGAGTGACTTTGACATCTTTCCAATTTTTCATGGCCCTTTATTCATCTTTACCCAGGTCCATTGCCTCTGATATGTAGTCTCTGTTAACATTATCTTTTTCTTTTGTAGTTCTGGGGATCAAATCTAGGGGCCTGGCACATGCTAGGCAGGCACTCTAACACTGAGCTATACCCCCAGCCACAACATTGATTTTTTAAATAATAACAATAGCCAAAATGTATTTGGTACTTACATGCCAAGCACTGTATGTGCTAAAAATCCTCTAAACAATTCTGTTAGGTAGGCATTATTTGATTATCATTTTACTGATGAGAAAATTGAAGCATATTGACATTGAACAACTTGTTCTTTCTAGTAGAGGATGGACCAAGATTTGGACTCTACTGTATAACTCCTCAGTCTTTGCTCTCACCTCTCACCAGCCTCAACACTACCACTACCACCATTATCCCTCAATTCTATTGAGCTGTACAATCACAACTTTTCAGGATTATTTTAAGAGATTTAGATATGTTAACTTGTTTAATTCTCACAGTCTTATGAAGTACCTGTGCTTACTCTCCCCATTCTGTTGTTGTTAGTTGCCATTGAGTCCTGTACGACTCATAGGGACCCTCATAGGGTTATCAATGGCTGATTGGTTTTTTGGGGGTATTGCCTTGGGAGTGGATTCCACATCCTTCTCCCACTCCCCATTTTATACATCAAGGAAGAGAGTGCCTTACTCAAGTGATTGGTGGTGGTGGTGTTATTAAGTGCCATCGAGTCAGTGTCTGATGCATAGCAACCCTATGTACAACAGATGAAACACTATCATGCTTCTCTGCTATTCATAGGGTTTTCAGTGGCTGTTTTTTGGGAGTGGGTTGCTGGGTCCTTCTCCCAAGCCTACAGCACGTGGTGTTCCTAGGTGGTTTCCCATCCAAGTACTAATGAAACCCAACCCTGCTTAGCTTCTGAAATCAGACAGGATCAGATACCACAGTGGTACAGCCACAGGCAAAGTGATATAATTTAGTTTCAGACATTCTGGCTCAAGTGCCATTGAATTCATACTTTGCCAGTATATCATCCCACAATGACTTTATGTGCTACACTTTACCAGATGTTTTCATATTCTCTGTTTTCAGCCTTGTCATTACCCGTTCAGGTAAAGAATATTCTTCTTATTTAATGGAGGAGAAAATTGAGACTCAGGGTTATGACATGCTAGTGCTAAGCTAGATCTGTCTGACTTCAAGTCCACCACTGTTTGTATTACACCACAGCTGCTAGTAACTACCCAGGACCCACTCCTTGCTTACCCCCCAAACCCACCACAATAACCCCTACATGCCTTTCGTGACATATTTCCACCCCAGATTATCATTCTATTCAAACCCTCTCAACTGTGGTCTCATTCTATACTCATATCACCTATTCTTTAGTGAGAAATCAACTTGAAAATTAATTCATGTGCAGATGTTATTAACCTGTCTAGAAAAAACAAAATTTAACATGGGATTCAAACTTAAGAAATAACATTTTAAAAGTAAGATCTCAAGTAGGTACTAGGCTGGCAGAATAGGTACCCAAAAGTCTTCCAATGCCTCTGTCACTATGCCACAGACTATGCCATAGTCCATACAGGAACACTGTTCTTTCTCCTCGCTAGTAAGGTACATAGCTTCTGGATGAAATTCAAAGCCTGATCTCAACCTTTCCCTCCTTACATCCTCTAGTCATCTTAGCCTCAGAAGGAAGTGGAGGACAGACCTACGGCTGTGTACTTTGAGAGAGGAGAGCAGTTTTTTTCATTTCTTCTTAGTTCCATGGCTATAATTCCTAGGGAGAATCACTGAGCTGGCATGAGATGGTCTCAGGATAGGAAGCAATAGAACCCCTTACAGGCCAATTACTCTTTAAAATGGAGAGAGTGCCCAGACCTCAGGAAGAGAAGGCTGAGAACTCCATGTCCTAAATCGCTGTGTAAAAAACAGTCATGGTGACACAAGCAGGGAAGGAAAGAATGAAAACAATCATTTGTTTGGTCATTATCATTACCGTTGCAACAGGTTAAATTCCCCCATGTGTCTGTCAGTTTGTCATACTGTGGGGGTCTACATGTTGCTGTAATGCTGAAAGCTATGCTACCAGTATTTCAGATACCAGCAGGGCCATCCATGCTGGACAGGTTTCAGCTGAGCTTCCAGATTAAGACAGAGGAGGGAGAAGGTCCCGGCAGCCCACTCCCAAAATAATTAGCTGTTAAAAATTCCACAAGTAGCAGAGAAGCACAGTCAAATACAGTGCTGGAAAATGGGCCCCCAGCTTGAAGGGCCCTCAAAAGATAACTGGGGAAGAGTTGCCTCCTCAAAGTAGTCAACCTTAATATGGGAATAGAGTAAAGCCCCTGGGACCTCCTTTTGCTGATGTGGCATGACTCAAAATGACAAAAACACAGTGGCTACAACAATGGGCTCAAAAGAAAATTGTGTGTATGGCAGTGTCGGTAGATTTCCTTCTGTTGTATATAGGGTCTATATGAGCTGGACCAACTTGACAGCACTAACAACAACAACACAGATTAAATTAGCAAAAGCTATACTTTGGGTCATCAACTACCAAGTATTTTAACTAGTGTTTATGGAAAAGGAGACTGTGTACTTTTTTTGTACAGTACCTAGTGATGGGCAAATTGGAGAAATATACAAGAAAATATTTACTAGTATTGAATAATGGACTTAACTGAATAATTGATTCAATATCATTTCATTATTACATTGGTCGTAAACTTACCACCTTAAATCCCTACTCTCATTTTCATTTTTCTAATTTGCAGACATTTACTGAGTGCCTACTCTATTCCAGCTACTAGCATATGCATTTAGAAACACACATGATTGCAAACCTTTGGGATAATTCAATCTCAGGGGAAGACTGCCAAGAGATAGTTAGGTATGAAGTGAGTCCTATAAAGGATGCCGATGGAGTATGGGTTAGGCACATTCAGCTTGTTTGGGGCTTTGAGAACATCTTCCCTGAGCAAAGGAGGTTTAATCTCAGAGCTGAGTCAGATTTAATGAACCACAGAGGGAGGGAAAAGGGGGATCCAGGAATGTAGGAAGATTTAGATGCCAGAGAAGGAATGCTACTTTAGAAGACAAGCAAGCAAGAAGGATAAGATTAAAAAGGAGGTCAGGAATATGGCCTAGGATGCCTTCTAAGCTATGGTAAAGGTGTTAGGGCCTTTTCCTAAGGGGATTTTAAAAGCTTTTCTGTGAGCTACAATGGAGGGCAGATGGCCAAAAATAGATAGAAGGAAGCCACTGAACTATAAGCAAGAGCATTATTCACCAGCGAATAGAAATTGCTCAGATGTACAACATATACATACATATAGGTAATCATCAAGCCATTTTTTGTAGCATTCTCTCCAGAAATCTTTAGAATTTGAAAAGGGAAATAATAAAAGCCTAGTGAATAGAAAGCAAGATCAGATGCTGACAGGTAGGTAGGAGGAATAAAACTATTAGTGCATGAATGCCAAGTGCCTTCTAAGTGACCATGAATATTCAAGTAATGTGTCTGGCTGGAAGATTACTGAAACAGCAGGCACCCAGTGGACAAAATGTACTCAAGTAAATCTCTAATTAACAGATAACATGGTATTGACTAATGCCCTGTTAGGTTCTAAGTCTGGGTGTACAGATGGCAGCCAACATCCAGGCAAAAGATTAAATATTCAGTAACCATCTGGATAGGACTTGCCATCATGCCAGACGTCTGCATCGTTGGAAACATCTGGAATATTGACCTGATCTATTTTTTCTATGAAAGTCCATAGTGCTGAAAATCTAGTTGTAGGGACTTGGAGGAGTTACAATTACTTACTGGCCATGGTAGGAGCCCGGAGAATTGTATGCTCGGGTAATTTGCATAGATTTCCATGACAAAGAATCTAGTTTTTTTTTATCAGAAAGTCTTGACTTTAGAGTGTTATTTTAGCATAAATATAAATATAAATATTTTAGCATGAAGTCTCTATATCATTAATTTTTCTAAAGTACTTCTTTTTTGTTGTTGAGGTGCTGAGTATTCAATCCAGGGCCTAGTACATGCTAGGCAAGTGCTCTGCCACTGAGCTGTACCCCTAGTCTCATAAAGTACATTTAAATTCTCATCTCTTTAAATATGGTAAGTAAACCCACAACCTCACAATGTGTTCACAATGTGAAATATCAGTTATTCTCAGAATTATCCCTCTTCGGACTGAGGTATGTAAGACAGAAACACCTGTCTGCCCTGGTGAAGGCATGGACTCCCCCTAGTGCCCAGCAGAGTTGGCCTAGTTTGGCTACTTTATCTTAGGTGCCATAAATGAGTACTTTCTTGCTTTGTCTCCTCCAATTTGAAACAGAATTAGAACTATAGGACTAAGGCCAAGAATCTTCCTTGTTGTTGTTGTTGTTAGGTGCCATCGAGTCGAGTGCGACTCATAGCGACCCTATGTACAGCAGATCGAAACACTTGCCGATTCTGTGCCAGGCAAACAATCTTATTTATGTTTAAGCCCATTGTTGCAGACTTCCTAGGGACACTAAAATCCAACTTGAAGAACAGTGAAGACAATATGAAACTCAGGAACGTCAGAGCCTCACTGTGGACACTGTTGTTTATGTGCTGATTGTATTTACAGAACAATGTATTTCTTTTTTTTTTTAAGTAAACTGAGAAATAAAATCAGAACAACTAACAAAAGAATGCATTTACACTTTTCCCAGAATTCTTATCCAGTTAAACTATGTTGCTTCTCAGTTTGTTAAATACCAGACTATTTTAACTTAAAGTATGATAACTTCATCAAATATTTGGGATGACTGGATGCAGTGGTGCATGCCTGTAATCCCAGAGACTGGAGATTGAGGCAGGAGGATCATGATTTTTAGACCAGAGGCAGTCTGCTTAAGCTAGTGAGATTCTATCTCAAAATGAGTAAAAACTGGGCCTGAGGTATGGCTCAGCGGTAGAGCACTTGCAGAAAGCGTCCATGAGGCCCTAGGTTCAGCCGACAAGTGCTAAAAACATATACATAAATAAATAAATATATATGTATATTTAATGTATATATGGGGCTGGGGTTTAGCTCAGTTGACAAACAGCAAGTGTGTGTGTGTGTGTGTGTGTGTGTGTGTGTGTGTGTGTGTGTGTATGTATGGTACTATGCATTATAGTAACTTTAGAGTATATTTAGAGTACAAGAGATATGAGTTCAAGTACTGGCTCCACCACTTCCTTTTTAGGTCATAAGTTCCTCACTTATAAACTGGAGCTAAAAGAATATATATCACAAGGTATTTTTTAATGCTTTTTAGAATTAAATGTGGTAATTAGCACAATGACTGAATCCTAGTTAGCACTCAAGGAAAATTAGCCACTAAAATTTAAATAAAAGGCAAAGCTATGTTGATCCTTCTTGAAAATGAAATGTCACCTCTATCTTATTAGTTGTATTAGTATTTTGATAATGAGACATAAAAGTGTACTTAGGATCATACATACCTCTATAATATATATAACATTGACCCTGAATTCTTTTGTGACTTTTTGTCTTATTTCCTATGATAGCCAATCAGTATATTAATACCTTTCCATCACCTCTAAGAAGGCTCTTCACAAGATAACCAAATATTTGTCAAATAATTTGATAAAGTAAGTTAGCTTTATCAAAATAAGGTTTAAAAAGTTGGTCATGTAAATGTAACTTCCTATTTTTTTAATCCTGGTTAAAGAATATAGGATTATTATAAAGAACTTGGAAAAATATGTTGTTGTTGTTGTTGTTGTTGTTGTTGTTAGGTGCCGTCGAGTTGGTATCCGACTCATAGTGACCCTCACAAGGTTTTCAATGGCTGACTGTTTCAGGATTGCCTTGGGAGTGGATTGCCAGGTCCTTCTCCTGGATAAATATAGAAAGCATAAATAATACAACTCTACATAATCACCTCACCGAGAGAGAAATATCAATAAAATTTAGATGTGTTTTCTTTTCGTCTTTTTTGTTCTTTGTGTGTATATGGGCGTACTCATATGATTATTAATATTTAACAAAATTGGGATCTCCACATATTGCTTTGCATACGAATTTTAAAATTAAAAATGCTTTCTTGTGTACTCTGTTATTCTAAGTAAACTTGAGGCTCTTTCTTTTTTAAGTACTGGGTGTTGAATGCAGGGCCTCACACATGTTAGGCACACTCTACCACCAAGCTGCCCCCATGCCCCTTAGGATGCCTCTAGCCTTGAACCTGCAATCCTCCTCTCTCAGACTGAAGATTACAAGTATGTGTTATTGTACCCAGCTTGTGGTTTAAAAGGCTGCCTAAGACTTCATCCAGCAGCTGTAGCTGTAGGCGTGGGAGAAGGACCCAGCATCCTACTCTCCTCCAAAAATATCAATCTACCATTGCAAACCCTATGAATAGCAGAGAAGGACTGACAATAGTGTTTTGTCTGTTGTATATAGAGTTGCTATGAGTTAGACATTGACTCGATGGCACCTAAAAACAACAACAAGAATTCATACTATGAATGGATCTGTATGCATTTAAGCATGGTGACCTATCCATGATTAGGAATTGAGCAGCACTTCGGGATCCCCAGTGCCCCAAGTGAAGAACTTCCACTCTGCTATTCAAGGCAAAAAAGTTGAGAATAAATTAGAAAGCTACTGGCTATGTGATAATAAATGCAGGCCAGAGAAGTTCCTACAAATTTCCAAACATAACTTATTTAATGGACTCTACTATCAGCTTATCTCTTCTGAGGTGATGGGACTAGTGACCATCTTCTTTTATCTTGAGGCTGAGAAAAATCTTAAGCAATTAAAAGGAAACATTCATGTAAGTGCTTCAAACTAATAGTAAAGATTTCTAAAAACAAGTCCTGGAAATAGGACCTCCACAAAGCCCACACATCCCTCCTCCTTTCCACTTCTTTGGCTGTGACCCTTGTTCAGATTATGTCCCCTCAGACTGACCTCTAAGCCTCTTGTCATTGGGCAGTAAGTCCCCAAATAGCTGAACACAAGGAGGGGAAAGAGGGCAGGGTGTATATAGGACTTGTATTTTTACTTTGCAGCACATCTGTGAAGGCTGTAAAGGTAGCAGAAAAGTTGCATGCCATTATTACAGAATTCAAAAACCCACATTATTTTATCCCTTCAGAAAGTGAACTTAATGGGTTCTAGTGGCTCCTCTGCCTGCAGCCATAGCCCTGTGGCATCTGATCCCATCAGATCTCAGAAGCTAAGCAGGGTCAGGTCTGGTTAGTACTTGGATGGGAGACTGCCTAGGAACACCAGGTGCTGTGGGCTTGGGAAAAGGACCTGGCAGCCCACTCCCAAAGATCAATCTGCCACTGAAAACCCTATGAAGAGCAAAGAAGCACTGACAATAGTGTTTCACCTGTTATACACAGGGTCGCTATGAGTCAGATACCAACTCCACAGTACCTAACAACAACAAGTGGCTCCTCTAGTGGAATCTGAGTTTGATCTTCTCAAGTGGTTCCCTAGCACAGTTACAGTTTTCCAGAGTCCTTGGTATCCTGAGATATAGAAGCAAGTGAATTAAATGAAAAGCAGACATCTTTCCCTCCAAATCTCTTCACATAGTACTCCATTCACTAATTAAATGTTACATGGCAGATTGAGTTATTGGCCCTAAACCTTCATTTTCCTTTATCTATACCTTTGTTATATTTGTTTTGGCCATTGGGCATGGATAAAATGAGAGTTTACCAATTTTGAGCCTAGATTTTAAAATGCACTGTATATTTCTACTTGCCCTCTTGTGCTCCTATCTTTTACTATGAGAAGTTAGCCTGGTGGTCAAGACTTATGAGACACTTGTAGCAGATCCAGTCTTCAATTTGGAACCAATTCCAGGTAAGTTCTGTTCATATGTCTCCCAGATGCATGAATAAAATACAAGTTTTTGGTTATATGTCCCTAGGATTTTATGGATGCTTGTTACACAGAAATCACTGACTGAGACATTTATGCATGTATCCATTATTAATTCTACAGCCATTTGTATTTACCATCTACAGGCAACATGAAAAATAGGCACCAGGGAGACAACAAAAATAAGATATAGTCTTTCCTTTCATAGAATATATTGTGTAGTTAGGCAGTGCCTTAATCAGTTTAGGTTGTTTGTTGTTTTTAGGTGCCATCCAGTCCAGTCTGACTCATAGTGACCCTATGTACAGCAGATCAAAACACTTCCTAATTCTGTGCCAGGCACATGATCTTATTTATGTTTAAGGCCATTGTTGTAGACACTGGATCATCCATCTGGTGGAGGGTTTTCCTTTTTTTCATTGACCTGCCACTCTCCCAAACATGATGTCTTTTTCCAGGGATTGATCTCTCCTGACTACATGTCCGAAATATGTAAGATGTGGTTTGGCCATTCTTGCTTCCAAGGAGCACTCTAGTTGCACTTCTTCTAGGACAGATCTGTTGGTTCCTTTGGCAGTCCATGGTTCAATAGACATATCTAGCACCATAATCCAGAAGCATCAATTATTTTACTGTCTCTCTGTTCAATGTCCAGCTTTCACAACCATATGATGTGACTGAAATTACCATGGCATGAATCAGATGCATGTTCATTTTCAATGTGACACTTTTGCTCTTCAATACTCTAAAGAGATCTTTTGCCACAGCTTTTCCTAGAGCAATGAGTCTTTTGATTTCTTGATTGCTGCTTCCATGGGTGTTGATCATAGAGCCAAGCAAAGCAAAATCATGGACAACCTCAATCTTTTCTCCATTTATTGTGAAATTGCCATACTGACTAAGTCATAAGGATTTTTGTTTTGTTGATGTTCAGTAGCAACCATACTGAAGCCTATGATCTTTGATCTTCCTCAGTAAAAGTTTTAAGTCCTCTTCATTTTCAGCAAGCAAAGTTGTGTCATCTGCATAATGCAGGCTGTTAATGAGTCTTCCTCCAATCCTGATGCCGCATTCTTCCTCATAATGTCCAGCTTCTCAGATTATTTGCTCAGCATATAAATTGAAGAGATATGGCACACACCTTTCTCAAATTTAAATTTCTCAGATTATTTGCTCTGCATATAAATTGAAGAGATATGACACACACCTTTCTCAAATTTAAACTGGGCAATATTTCCTTGTTCTATTCAAACAACTGCCTCCTGGTTCATGTACAGATTCCTCATGAGTACAATTAGGGGCTCTGGTATTCCCATTTTCTGAAGTGTTATGCATAATTTGTTATGATCCACACAGTCAAATGCCTTTGTATGGTCAATAAGACATAGATAAACATCTTTCTGATATTCTCTGCTTTCAGCTAATATCCACCTGACATCAGCAGTGATGTCCCTGGTTCCCCAACCTCTTTGGAATTCCACTTGATTTTCCAGTAATTCCCTGTCTATAAACTGCTGCAGTCACTTTTGAATGATCTTTAGTAAAATTTTGCTTGTGTATGATATTAATAGGGGGCTGGGATTTAGCTCAGTGGGTAGAGCGCTGTGCTGCAGTCTCTGAGGTCCCGAGTTCAATTCCCAGCACCACAAAAATGGGAGAAGGGCCTGGCAATCCACTCCCAAGTCAATCCCGAAACAGTCTGCCATTGCAAACCCTATGAGGGTCGCTATGAGTCGGATGCCGGCTCGACGGCACCTAACAACAACAACAACATGATATTAATGATATTGTCTGATAGTTTCCACATTCAGTTGGATCCCCATTTTTGGGAATAAGCACAAGTGTGGATCTTCCAATCAGTTTTCCAGGTAGCTGTTTTCCAAATTTGTTGGCAGAAACATGTTAACACCTCCAGTGCTACATCTGTTTGTTGAGACATCTCTATTGGTATCCCATCAATTCCTGGAACCTTGTGTTTTGCCAGTTCTTTCAAGATGGCTTCCACTTCATCCTTCAATAGGATTGGTTCCTCTTTATATGCAACCTCTTAGAATGGTTGGTAATCTACCAATTCTTTTTATATAACAACTCTGTGTATTCCTTCCATCTTCTTTTGATATTTCTTGCATCGTTTAATATTTTCCCTGTAGAATCTTTCACTATTGCCACTTGAGGCTTGAATTTTTTCTTCATTTCCTTAAGCTTGAGAAACACAGAGCATGTTCTTCTGTTTTTGTTTTCTGCCTCCAGCTCTTTGCACATATCATTATAATATTTGTTTTTGTCTTCTCGAACTGCCTTTTGAAATCTTCTGTTTAGATCCTCAATTTCACTGTGTCTTCTTTTTACTATAGCTGCTTGACATTCAAGGGCAAGTTCTTATATCCTCTTTTTATATCCTCACACAGTGGAGAACACAGACAGAAGAAGAAAGCCATCTTATGTCTCTTTTTATAAGAGCACTAATCACTTTTGTGACAGATTTACTCTCATAACCCAAGTATCTCCTAAAGGCCCCACTTCTGAATGGCATCATATTTAGGATTGGCTTTCAAAATATGAATTCTGGGAGACATGGGCATTCAGTACACAACAAGAGGATAAGTAAACAGGCAATTATGATATAGTATCCTCATTGTTATGAGAATGGAGAATGTATGATATTAGGAGAGAATATAGAAAGAGTGTAACCTAGAGAGGGAAGATGAAGGAACTATGCGTATATGGCTCACAATAGACTTTATGGAATAATTTCTGAATGAAAATTAATGGCTGGGCTGCAGGTGTAGCTCAGTGGTACAGTTCTGCCTAACAAGCATGAGGGCATGGCTTCAAACCCCCAGCATTATCACCAAAAGAAAGAGGAGGAGGAGGAGACAACTAAGTTAATGATAGAAAAATAATGAGGCAAAAATAGTATGTATAGGGATACAATAAAAGGAAAGGCAGAGAAGTTAGAAAGAAGTGTTAAGTGAGAGAAAAAGCAAAAGCCAAGATACTAGAAATAATTAACTATATATTCATTAATTGGCACCAATTTGAGATTCATGCTGTATTACTCAGTTTTCCATTACCATAATGAAATATCTTAGGCTGGCAACTTTACAAAAGAATGAAGTTTATTTAGATCACAGTTCTGAAGGTTCAAAGGCATAGTACTGAATTTGGCTTGGCTTTGGTGAAGTCTTCAGGTCCAGTTGGCACCACAGTGGCAGGAACACAAGTAAGAGAGAGATCACATCACCAGGAAAGAAGCCAGTGGGGTGTGTACGTGTGCAGGTTTATTCTTTTCCTAACAATCAAAGAAGTAAATCCCTTCCAGAGACAGGGTCTCTAATGACCTCCCATGAGGCCCTACATTTAAAGGACCCACCAACTCTATACCACCACATTGAGCACCAAGACTCCAACACATGAACCTTTAGCACACACTGAAACTTTATCTAAGAATAATAGTTGTACTTAAACTTAGAGTGCTTGAACTTCAGTGTGCCAAGGAATCCCCTGAGAAATACACTTGAAATGCAGGTCTCCAGTCCTCATGCTCAGAGATTCTGACCCAGTAAGTCTGATGGAGAGCCTGGAAATCTGAATTCTAACAAGGTACCTGGATATATCTGAAAGTCAAAGCCTACAGAAATAGAATTAATTGGCCACATAAATACAGAGTGTTCTCCATTGCCTCAATTCCTGTGAAATCCCAAAAGCAACAAGCAGTACTTAACTCCCTGATTCCATAGTCTGGTTACTTTTTTTTTCCTTGTGGAAGGTAGTATAAAGTCATTTTAAGAAAAGGAGTCTAAAACTTTAATTTCAAGCAAAATTTCTAAGAAAGTTTTCCTGGGTCCTCCGGGTTTTCTAAATAGGTAACATTATTGTCCTCAGTACCTCTAACACAGGTCTAACTTCCCAGTTTCTGTTATGCTGGGTGTCTTTCCTCAAAATTGCCTCCCCCTACTTTTTCTCTACCTGGTGAAAACCTTCCTGCCCTTGTAAAACCAGGTTCAAATGCTGCCCTGGGATACCTTCCATGATGTTCTGCAAAATTTATGACTCATCCATTGGTTGAATCATTTCGTGACTTGACTGATGTATTGAGAACTTACAATGTTCCAGATACTTGGGATAGCTTCAGAAACAAGACTTAGTTTTTGCCATCAAGCTTAAGTTACTTTCCTTCACAGCTTTTTGCTCTTAGCTAATAGTTGGGTATAACTTTCTCTAACACTTAGCTTGATCCAGGCTGTATGACAAGCACTCCACAATGCATTGAAACCTACTCTGTATTTCTTTCATCAGTCCCATTTTACAGATGAGTGAACTAAGCCACAGAGAGACTAAACAACTGCCTACGACCTCATTGCCAATTTTTGCAAGCAGCAGAACTAGGATTTGAATGCAGTTCAGCTGATCCAGAGGCTTTTCCTTTATCACTCCATATAATTCCCTTCTCCTATATGTTTATTACAATACCAGTGTAGAGTATCATAATGATCTATTCATCTATCTGCTACTCTCATCATGCTGTTAACAATTCCAGAAAAAGCACACAGAGAAAATCAATTTTATAACACATAGCACTGGGCATATAAAATGAACGCTAAAAAAATAATCATTGAATCATAGAAATTGAGATGATTTTTGCCAGTGGCAAGTGTGCTTTGATAAGTGAAGCATGATCAGGCTGAATTGTTGTGTAGTTTTGGAACTGGACATATAATTTAGTATTTGGATGGTTATTCAGTTTTAGTATTGTATTACTTGGTCAGATTCATGTAGCCTAGTTAACACAGTTTCTTGGACTTTAGATTATTTTTAAAAAGAAATACATCAGTACAATTTTTTTTGTTATATAAGTCTTCTCTGATATGCTAACAAAAGCAAAATTCACTAAACATGTCATGCTAGTTATTGTGCCAAGCACTTCACTTGTGCTATCTCATTGACTGTTCTCAAAAGAAATTTGACACATCAACTGATTTCATTCCCAATTTGGACTCTTGATTCCAACTCCAACATAGAAGTACCTTGTGAGTCATAACTCTTGTCTTTATAACAAAAAAGCCTGGAACAAAATATAGATGACTTTTCTTGGTATCATCAGAGAACTGAAGTAGAAGGATAGTCATTCTAAAATGAGGAGAGAAAGGTGCCTATGGAAGCACAGTCAAGATCAGCTTCTCTGGAGCCACTAAAACCATTAACTTGTAGGAACACCTATTGGTAATTCTGATGACCTGATGAAGGCTGATTATATACTAGTATGAGAGTGAAAAACTCCTAAGAGCCTACAGTAGTTTTAGTGGGCTCCCAGAACTGCCACGAGATTTACCTCCAAGAGCTTCACCAGATTCTCACAGTGAAGATCCAAAAAAGATTTTCTCCTGGATTTGGCAAGAAAGGGAATAGTAATCACAGTGACACACTCTTAGAGTTGTCTCATGCCCAAGGCCTACTTTCTAGGACAAATGATCTTGTCAGCCTTAGTGCAGCTAGAAGAAGGGTATTCCTCCTACCCTAGGCCCCTGTAGCCTTCCCCTCTCACTTAATGGGTGAAGGAGAGATGAATCTCTGTCAACAGAGGTCAAAGCTGCAAGATAACATATTGGGGATGGTGCAGCCAGTGAAGGGTCTAGAGTTCAGGGGGTAAAAATCTATTCCTCTGAAGAAACATTTGTGAAGGTCATTACCCAGAGACATAGGCCTGTTAAAAGAGTATAGATTATTATAAGATTATAGACTCTCCTCTACACCTTATCAACACAATAATAAGGCTATAATATAGTCTACTGATGAGGTTGTCAAAGACATATTTCATTTCTATTACAGTGGGTTACATCTCTGAAAGTGCTGTAAGATACTGATTGCATATGACAAGTAACACTTAGGGAAGCTCAAATCATGAAGAGAGACAAAAGCAAGAATACAGAGGAATTTGAGGTCTTAGACATCTTTAGTTATAAGAGGCATTAAACATATACCAACTCTTAGGCAGGTTAACAAAAATCTTCACCTAAAATTCCTAGTACCCAGTACAGCATGCCCCAACTTTCAACAACAACAACAATTATAAGGCATGCCAAGAGGCAGGAAAAAATATGATTTCAATAGACAGCACAATCATCAGAACTGTTAGTAGAATCTGAAGTCAATGGCACTTACTGCTCTACTAAAAACCTGGGAGGCAGCAGTTGGTGTAAGGAAAGAGGTTTTTTCAAGGCTGGCCCTGAAGTAGACATCAAAGCACAGATACAGAAAGCTTACAGGATATAAAGCAGGACAAATACAAAACCACACCAAACTAAACCAAAACCAAAACACATTTATACATGCCATATTCAAAACTCAGAAAGTCAATGATAAAGAGAAAGCCTTGAAAGAATCTGAGTGCTGGTGGTAGCGGTGAATACTTTATCTATAGAAGAACACGGACAAAAAGTATGGAAAACTTTTCATCAGAAACCATGTAAGCAAGAAGAGAGTGGAGTAAAATAAAATGTCAAAAGACAAAATCCCTCAACTTAGAATTCTGCACCCAGCAGAATTATACTTCAAAAATGAAGGAAAATTGCTGGTGCAAGAAGACTGTGAATGTGTACTGGTAGGGCATATGTGGGAAATCTCTGGATCTTCTGTTCAATTTTCCTATGAAACTAAAGCTCCAAAAATAAAGTCTATTAATTTTTTAAGTGGAGGAGTCTATGAATGTTTTGCAAAATGTGTGTTCTCAATTTGAAGATGGAAAAAATTAGGTTGGTAGGGTCTCTAATTTACTAGAGAGCACAATGATAGTAGGAAGTGGAAACAGGACTCAAACCTGAGTCAGTCTACCTCCAAAACCCATACTATGTAGACACCAGTACTGTGAGTGTGATCTTCGTAGACTTGTTCATGCTAAAGAAGCATCAATATCCTCCAAAGAAATTATAACATAGACTTTCTTTAAGAAAGGATAATTTAAGTTAGAAGGATAAAGAATGAAATAAAAATAAAATAATTAATACCCCTGCTCATTCAAGCCAGCAAATTTTGGATCAAAATATGCCAAAATCAAAGAACGGGAAAGTTTGGTGTAAATTTATTAAGAAAATTGCCTGAGATCTTTCTTATCTTTGTCAGCATTGGATGGCTCAGGCAGTATCAACAAAGACCTGCCAACTCCTTGGATGAACCATTATTAGTTGGGGCCAACGGACTAACTAGCAAATCTGGATTCTGCAATTTAGCCCTCAGCCTTTACACATTTGATACTCAAAAAATACCAGAAGTGGCCATTGAGGGAGGAAATACATCAAGACCTTTCTCCTCTACAGTTAGACTCTCACACTTCCAAACCACATCCTGTTCAGAGTTGTCCTCCCACTGCCACAGTCAGTTTAGGATTACTGCCAAGCTGACCCAAACTGCCCAAACAGCATGAAAGAGTCTCTTACCCTTGAAGCTCTACTGCTTAAGGAACACTTTCCTCCTCTCTATTTATTTTTCCTTCAATATGTAGATCCTAAGTTTTCTCCTCTGTGAAACCTTTCTGGACCTCTACCTCTAGCCTTCCGCCAACAACATCACAGCAGAGTGCTCTTTCCTCTGTTAACACTATTTTGTTGTAACTTAATCTATTTTCTTCACTGGATTGAGAGTTCTTTGACAGTAGGATACCTGGCTCATTCGTCTGCTCTCCTTGGTATCCAATGGTGCTTAGTGCAAGGGAAATGCTCATTGGATGTTACTGTGAAGCATAATGACCACAATAAGTGAAATCATTTGTTGTGTACTTTATTCTATGGCAAGTTTTCTGTAAAGAACATACATTATCTCATGGAGTTTTCACATCCTCCTCACAAAATGGATATCATTCTAACTGATATTTGCATAGTCAATAAATTGAGGATAAGAGATGCAAAGGAATTGCCCATGGTCTCTCTGCAGGGTCACATTTGCACCTAGATGGCTTGCTTCCAGAATCCTAGTTCTTAATACTGCTCTCTTATAAATAGCCTACTATAAGAGGCTGGGAGAAGGACCCAGCAGCCCACTTCCATAAAACAATCTGCTGTTGAAAACCCTATGACTAGCAGAGAAGCACAATACCATTTCACCTGTTATATGTAGTGTTGCTATGAGTTGGGCACCTACTCGACAGCACTTAACAGCAAGTATAAGAGGCAGACATAGCTTCTGAAATGGACCAAAAACAACAACAACAACAACAACAACAACAACAAAGTTTTATCCTTATTGGTATGAAATGATGTACTACCAGTGTTCTGTTTTCCTACTCCAGAAGAGATATCCCAGATAATTTCCTTGCACCTACTTAGCAAACCTTTTGGATAGTAGCTTTCCTTCAAAACATTGAATATAAAACACTCTATCAGAGTGAGTGTGTGAGGCAAATAAGCAGGTGCCCCTGGCACTTGCATTGCCAAACAAAGGGAGATACATGATGTCATTTGGGCTTGGGGTCATATAAAGAGATTCTGCTCAGTTTCCTGAGAAGGAATTAGGAGGAAAAATTATTAGGGCTATTGACTCATAAGATGTAGGAATCCTGAGCCAATCTGTCTGAATGGAGCATCTGGGAGCTGACTGGCCAGTATGTGAAAAGAGATATTCTAAATGCTAGAAACAAACCTGCAATGGTGCCTGTGAAAGAAGCCAGAAAAGAGGAAAATACACAGCCATGGTGTTCCTCTAGACCCTACCATCCAGCCACCACTCAGCTGCTGGCACTTCTCTTCCTGGTTACAGCTGAAAATAGCCTACCCATATTTCCTTTCTAGCCACCTGAGCAGAGGGGACTCTGATCAAAGCAGTAATTGAAAGCCCTCTGAAGCAATTATATTGAGATGTTTTCCTTCATAATCAGCTTTTTGACTGTGTTGGTGTTGTCTGTTTTTTTTCCTTTAACTTATCAAACTGACTTTTTTTTTAAACAACAAAGACATGTAATCTGCATGCAAAGTCACCTGTGAAGGGCTTCTGGAATAAATTTAGTAATTTGGTAGATATCATCTAACTATATGCAGTTTACTCTGCTTAAGGAAACAAGAGATTCCAAACTTGAGGTGTAAGAGCCTAAAATAGAGTGAGGTTATGAACGCACATATGCACAGGTACACATGAACATGATACAATGATAAAGGAAAGGGTAGAAAGGCTATAAAAAATAGAATCAGCTAATCAGCTCATATTTAGACTCTTCCAGGGGCTTTGTAAATCATACCCTCCATTAGCTGATGGTCTGTTTTTAATTAGACTGGATTTAAAGGTTGACTTAATAACCTGCTTTAAATCAGTACTTCTTGCTGTCGGGTGATTTGCACTCTACCCACATGGCCTTTGCCATGTACACACAGAATTGCACTGGAATCAAACATGCTATTAGAGTCTATAGTTCCAAGAAGGGTTATGGAGGAACCAAGGCTTGAAACTGCTTAAGTCGTCTTCTACTAAGACACCTTCCTAAAACAAAGTTACACATTCTGCTAATGCATTTTGGTAGCTTTCTTCACCTTCCATATCACCAAGGAAGTTTAAAAGCCTTCAGTATGCATCTAAATTCTAGGTTCAAACTATAAATATAAAAAGTACGATAGCATAAGAATGCAATTTACTGTAACAATGCCCCTGAATACATTGTTACTTTGAAGTTCTATCTCTCTGAACATCTGTCAGGGCTTGTATGATGGCCTGGACCATAATGTAATATGGAAATGAAAGAAAATAGACAACAGCTGGACTCATTTTATCTTCCTTTATCTTCCTGACTTTGGGGACTTAACCTCACATGGAATAGGCTAATGTCTTTTCTTTTCTTCTTTTTTTTCCCCAACAGAAGTTTTACGGCAAGAGAATTACTGCTGGGGTTATAAGAAGTGGCTACACAAAAAATGTTGAGCTCAGGGTTTCTCATACTATCTGTAGTTCATCCTAAAGAACATTATTGATAGTTAATCATGTACAATGCAAGATATGCCAGGTTCATTTAAGATCCCAAACAGTCCACAACAAAAAGGTGGCTTTCAATTCAGTAGAGACTAGTTTCCTAGCAACAAAGTCTATAGGAAGTTGAGAACCATTAAGATGGAGAAGGAAACAATGGTAATACTGCTCTGAGGCATTGAAATAACCTCTTTAGACAGCTGAACTTTCAATTAGTCTGTTTTACTAATTAATCATTGCTTTCACTTCAAATGTCTCTAAAAGAACTGAGAAAGAAATCATGGTGCTTTGTCATAAAGCAGCAGCACTGCACACTAAATTACAATCTTCATGTAGAGTGACGATTTTGAGAGACATCTGCATGTATTTAAATATCTTTTTAACAATGGTAGACCTTCTTTTGAGTCAACAATTTAAAAGATTCTTTGCTCTAAAAATGAGAACTTGTTAGCATGTCTAATTTTCCCATGAATGTCAAATTAGCAAATAAAATATTTGGGTGTTTAATCTCTAATCTGCATAATAATCAATGCTCTCAAAACAAAATCATCTATTTTATATTCTCAGTGGAAAACCATTTGATACAAATTTTAGAGGAAATTTAATGCTTTGCATCTAAAGGCCAATATTTACTTTCTAGTTTTTATAGAGCTGTGAATAATAATATGTCATTCTTTTCCAGCTCTAAGCTGCTTCTCCAAGTAAATTTAGGCAAGGATTGGGAAACCTTTATTTTTCATGTTCAGGCTGAGAAGATGTGGGCTTGAGGACTTTGGTAATAGCTCAATTCAAGTCATAGTGGAGGAAACAGAAAGAGAATCTGGGGATGAGGATCAGAGGGAGGAAGAAGGAGAAATTAAGAGCAAGAGGAAAGAGTTTCTGCTTGAGTTTAATTCAGAGTACTCGTAGACCTGTGGATGTAAGGAACTGAAGCAGTTATAGTAGTAATAGCTATTATAATGGCAACCACTCAATGGATGCTTATTTTGTGGAGACCGTGGGCTAAGAGCTTTATATCCATCATTGTACTCAATCTTTACAACAACCCATGAAGTAGATTCTATTATGATCCCTGTTTTCCAGTTGATAAAGCTAATGCTCAGGGTTAAATGACTTGCCCAGAATTACCCATCTGCTGAGTGGATGAGTCTAGGTGGAAACCTTGAGGTAGGACTCCTGAGCCTATGTTCAGACTTCCCCAAAAGTTAACAGAAAGTATGAGTTGCCATCTATCAACATTGTGCAAATCATGCTTAATGGGTTATCTAATTTATTACTGAAAACAAGAAAGAGAATGGTCATCCCACTGCTGAGTTCATATTCTTTCTCATTACTCTACTGTCCTCTCAATACATTCCTATAGCAAATACTTGTTGCTGTTATTGTTAGGTGCCGTTGAGTAGGTGTCTGACTCATAGTGACCCTACATACAACAGATGAAAAACTATTGTTGTGCTTCTCTGCTATTCATAGAGTTTTCAATGGCAGGTTGATTTTTGGGAGTGGGTTGCCAGGTCCTTCTCCCAAGCCTACAGAACCTGGTGTTCCCAGATGGTCTCCCATCCAAGTACTAACCAGGCTGGACTCTACTTAGCTTCTGAGATCTGACAGGATCATCAGACACCACAGAGGTACAGCTGCAGGCCAACAAATACTTAGAAACTGCTTTTTCTAAAAAGCACTGACTCCTCACTTGGGCCCATAAGGTAACTAAAAGAAGGATAAAAGCCTGGCATCCCTGTCTTCATTTTGCATATCTCTATTGTCTTAAATTGGCTGGGATTTAGCTCAGTTGGTATAGCACCACTCTGCAGTCCCTGAGATCCCGGGTTCAATTCCCAGCACCACAAAAATGGGAGAAGGCCATGGCAGTCCTCTCCCAAGGCAATCCCCAAACAATCAGCCATTGAAAACCCTATGAGGGTTGCTATGAGTCAGACAGGATTCAAGGACATATAACAACATTGTCTTAAAACTTTGCCTCAGACTCCCTCTTAACTCGCATGTAACAACAATAACAATAACATTGAAATACTGGTGATACTTACCGTATTTCATCTCCCATCACTGATAAAGGCCCAAAGATAAGAATAACTGAGGTGTTTTAGTGTCCGTTTATTTACATCCTATTCTGAGTTTGCAAAAAGCACCTAAAAGTCTCTAGTCATTGTCCTAAACCTGTTGTCACCTTGTATTCTAGGAACAGGAGAGCCTTGCACACAGATCACCCTATGATGAAAACACTTCCCAAACAAAAGTAATCATCTCATGGGAAACAGCTTGTCCATTCAAGCAATAAGGACTTCTTTGAGCCACCTTCCAGAACCTGAACTGAGATAATGATTGACCACCCCACACTTTGGCCAAGACTGCTTAATTGTGCATACCTCTTGCCTCTGCTCCAATTCTTCTGCTACTTAAACCTAAAGCTCATGTGAGTACCTTAAAGATGAATGGGGAATATGGGCAGAGATGCTTAATCTTGTTCATTTTTTCAACATAACTATGTTAATTAAAGTCCTTTTCTGCCTTTTCACCATTATGTCTGTTTTCTTTCTTTGAGGCAAGTGACTGGACCTGACATGTTAGAACTTCCAAAATTGGACCTCTGGTTTGGGCTCTGTTTGTAGTCCTTCCAAAAATGACTTGCAGATTTGCTTAAAAGGCTCTAACAGCTCCAAAGAAGATGGCTCCCTATTTCAAAAACAATGGTGTATTTTCACCCTAATTTAAATTGTTTAAAGAGTCCATTTGCTTTTGTACATTTTAAACATTGGGATTCTGCATTAAATTTCATTTCAGAAGAAAACAACTAGTGCTAAGCAGTACCCTATACTACAATTTAAATTAGTGCACTGAATCATCCTTCATGTTGGTTGTGTCTACAAGGCTCCTAATCTTCTAGATGTAGCTGAATGATTTTAATTTTTTTTTCTATTTTGGTGATAATTGAGAGTAATTCCTCAAATGCAGTCTTCCTTTCCTGAATGACTCAACATTCTTAAAAAAAGAAAATAACTGGACTGGAAATCAAAACGATGGATCAGAAGCAGTCTCTGTATAACTCTATGAATGACAAATCCCAGAGTAACAAAGGAGAAACTGAAGCACCAGGGGAGGAAAAAAAAATAGAGAATGCAACAGAGGATACAATAAAGGTATTAACATAAACAAATTTATGCAGCAATCAGGAAAGAGATAATGATGTCCACTCTCTCTACTCTTATTCAACATAGTGATTGAAGTTTTAGCCAGGCAAGAGAAAGAAATAAAAGGTATAAAATAGAGATCAAAGAATCAAATTATCTCTATTTTCAGACAACATGATTGTATCCTTAAAAGACCCTAACAGCTCTACCAGAAAACTCTTAGATCTGATAAGTACATTCAGCAAAGTAGTAGAGTACAAAACCAATATTCAAAACTCAGTAGCATTCCATATACAAATAATGAACATGATGATAAAGAAATCAAGAGAACAATCCCATTCACAGTAGCCTAACCTAACAGTAGCCTAACCTATCAGTAGTACAAATCTAATCAAGGTACCTAAAGACATCTACAATGAAAACTTCAACACACTTGCCTTAAAGAAATAAATTGTAGAACACACTAGAAGATGGAAAGACCTCCCTTGCTTATGGATGAAAAGAATTAATATTATCAAAATTGGAATATTACCAAAAGTGATTTAGAGATTCAATGTAATTCCCATAAAATTCTAATGATATACTTCACAGAAATGAAACAACAACAAAAAAATTCTAAAATTCATATGGAAGCACCAAAGACCATGAATAGCCAAAGTATTTCTAAGTAGAATGAGCAGTGTAGGCAGTATCACAATACTTGTCAGGAAATTTTATCACAGGTCCATAGTAACAAAGCCAGTTTGGTCCTGGCACAAAAACAGTCATCAAGATCAGTGGAACAGAAAAGAAGATGTAGGAAAAAACTATAGCCACCTGATCTTTGACAGAGGTGCCAAAAACATACATTGGAGAAAAGAGAACCTCTTTGACAAGTGGTGCTGGAAAACCTGGATATTCATATTTATAAGAATGAAAGTAGATCCATATCTGTCATTCTGTACAAAAGTCAATTCAAAATGGATCAAAGATCTTAATATTAAACTGGAAACATTGAAATGACTAGAAGAAAATGTAGGGAATATATTTTATTACATAGGCAAGTACTTTCTTAAAAGGACTTTTATAGCCTAGGAAATAGTACAAAGAATTGACAAATAGAATTACATAAAAGTAAAAAGCTTCTGAACAGCAAAGGAAATAATCAATTTAATAAAGGGAGAGGGCACACAATGGGAGAAAATCTTTGCCAACTACACATCTCACAGAGGGTTAATATATAGGAAAAATAAAGAACTCAAAAAATTAAATACCAAAAAAATCCCCCAAATCTGATGGGCAATGTAACTGAAAGAAGAAATAGAATGGGTCAATAAATATATGAAAAAATATTCAACATGATTAGTGATTAGGGCAATGCAAATCAAAACTACAATGAGATTCTATCTTACCCCAGGCAGAATGGATAGCAGCAACAAAACAAACAATAATTGCTGGCAAGGATATGGGGGAAAAGGAATCCTTTTACACTGATGGTGGGACTGTAAAATACTATAGCCATTATGGAAATCAGTATGGGGGTTCCTCAGAAAATTAAAAATAGAACTACCTGATAATTCAGCTATACCACTCCTGGGTAGTCACCTGAAGGAATCTAAATCATCATACCATAGAGACATCTGTACTTCCATGTTCATTACAGTAGTATTCACAATTGCAAGGATATGGAATCAGCCCAGATGTCCATCAACAGGTGAATGGATTAAAAATGGGATATATTGTGTGCGTGTGTGTGTGTGTATGCATATATATGGGATATATATATGTGGGATATATATATACATACACACACAATGGAATATTGTTAAGCTATAAAGGGGAATAAAATTACATCATTTGCAGTAAGATAGATAGAACTGGAGATAATCAATTTAAGAGAAATAAGTCAGACACAGAGAGAAATACTGTGTGTTTTCACTTATGTTCTGAAACTAGCTCTACGTTACTTCTCTGGAGCCAGAATGAATTAGAGGAGAGGGGAAGGTGACATAGGGCTGTAATGGGGGGAAAACTAGTGCAAAGTACATGATGCAACCACATGAAAATCTCATAATGAAACTCATTATCCTTTATGCAAATTAAATTTAAAAACACAGTAGGATTGCATTCTAAAAAATCAAATATATTCCATTTT
>VMDO01018043.1:0-43258 GCA_007922755.1 Pedetes capensis
AAAAAAAAAAGGCTATCAAGCCAGGCATGGTGATGCATGCCTGTAACTCCAGTACTTGGGAGGCTGAGGCAGGAGAATCAACGCAAGTTCAAGGCCAGTGTGGTCTACACAGCAAGTTCCAGGCCAGCCTGGGCTACACAGTGAGACCGTCTCAAAAAAACAAACAAAACAAAACATGAAAAACAACACTTCCATTATTTCCTTTTCTAGGGAATATAAGCCCTGACCTTTTTGTTTGCTTTTGGAGCTAGAGAGTGAACCCAGTGCCTTGCTTATGCTAAGCATACACTCTGCCACTGACTTAATACTCTCAGACCTAATTTATACTTCTTTCTTTCTTTCTTTTTTTGAGATTGAGTCTTGCTATGTAGCCCTGGCTAGTCTGGAACATGCTATGTAGCCCAGGCTGGTTTAGAATCTTGCTATAATCATTCTGGCTCAGCTTCCTGAGTGCTAGGATTAAAGCATGCAACACCATGCCCGGCTGTCATCGTGTAACTCTTGCCTACCTCTGTCTCTACTTTCTTCCGCTCTTCCAGATCCAGACGGTCTTGGTCAGCTTTCTGGTCTCGATTGAACTTCTCTAGCTCCTGAGCCAGAGTGGCTGCTCTCTTGCTGGCTTCTTCTTTCAACCGGTGGTATTTCTTCACCTGCATTAGGGATAGAGAAGGAGAGAATAGGGATGACTAAGTCAGTCCATATCAGTCCAGCAATCTCCTCCCCACTAAATCCTTCCAGGGCGGACCTGATTCTCCTCCAGGGTCAAATCTCTGCCCTGACTCTGACTCTCCTCTTCCATCCGTTCTTCAAATTCCTGCCGGGCTTTTTCCACCGACAACATCTCCTTTTCCAGCTCATCCATGTCACCTTTACGCTTCTTGTAGTGCTTCTGGGCATTCTGTAGAGACTTCTTGGCTGCTTCCAGCTTCTTGATTTTATGTGAGGTATTCTCTTTGGCTTTGATATACTGAGGCCGCTTCTGATTCAGCTCTGAGTCCTTCTCCCTTTTGTCAGAAGGAAAGGGGACAACCATTTAGTACTGTGGAAGAGAGACGTCCCAGGCTTTTTACCCAAAGAAAGTCCACCCTGCCAACCTCAGGGGATTGCCTAAAAGAACAAGGGCCTGAGCCCCACAGGTCGTCAAAAAAAGGGGGGCAGTCTGACTACTTCCTGGAACTACAGCTTCAGTGTGGCATTTCATTCACTCAAGGCAATGCTATCACCCCTGCATCAACCTCTGCCAATTGAGGCACCCCATTAAAAACGCCCCCAAATACTCTGTATTTACTGAGTTGTCCCTCATCTGATCTAATCATTTCAAATTCCTGTCCTTTAAACCTCCAGATTCAGTATTTCTCTCGTAGGATGGTCTTCTCAGTCACTCTAGTGGCTGGGCCTCCCACTGCTTTCTCTCTCACTTGGCAAGGCAACTACTCCTTTCAAATTCTCCCTCCTTTGAGTACCTGTTTACCCAGAGCCAGAGTACTTAAATATTCTATTTGTATTAAATGCAAGTCAAGAAATGTGCCAGGTTCTGACCAAAGAAAGCCAAAGGAAAAAAACAGAGAAATCACTACAGGCACTGGACTCTAGGCTCAGAGAAGCTGTAGGGGACACCACGGCTTCTTGGTCTTTCTTAAGCTGTAGGCCCAAGTCTGCCTCTTACTTGATTTCCTTCTCAATCTGCTGCTGCTCCCGCATCATTTTGCCCAGCTCCTTCTTCTTCTCCTTGAGCTCATCCTCTACCTTGTCCATACGCTTCTTGTCCTTCTCGATTTCCTTGTTCTTAGAGGCTAGTTCCTTGTTGAGCTTCTCAATTTCCACTTCATTATGGTAAAGTTTAAAGAGCTGCAATTGTACCTGAGCTCGTACCACCTCATCCTTCAGGCGCTGGTAGCGGTCTGCCTATGTGAACAGGAATGGGGACAGAGGTGCATCAGTATAAGGCACCAGCTCCAACCTGGCCCCTCAGATCCAAGACACCTGGCTACTTACCTCTTCTTTCTCCTGTTTGGCCTCCTTGCGTTCAGCCGCAATATTTTTCTTGCGATGGTAATTAAACTGTGTGTCCTCTTCAGCCTTCACCATTTCCTTCTTTCGCTTGTCATACTCCTGTGCCAGCTCCCCAGAACGACTGATCTCTTCAAATAGAGCTGTCCTTTCTTTGGGGTTCTTCATGGCAATAGACTCCACAGCACCCTAATAAAGGTCAAAACACTCTCCCACTTAGACCCTAGTTGACTCCATTCCCCTGCCCACTCCCATGCATTCATTCAGAAAAACTTCCCTGGTCCTCCTCACTCTGACTAGTGCCACATTTCACACTGGGCTTTAAGGGCACATTCTCCGCTTCTGAGGAGCACAGGAAGAAGAGACAAATACAAAGGTAACACAGTGTGTTATGTGCAGTGACAGAAGGAGCAAGGAAGGAGGATTAAATGAAACTTTGTGGGTAGGAAGCTGGTAAGGATGTCTATCTGAGAGGGCTTCTCCATAGGTGACATCTAAGTTGACTTTTGAAGACGGAGAAACTCTAAACAAGAAAATAAGAGAGAGGGCTGAGGATATAGCTTAGTGGTAGAGCACTTGCTTAGCATGTGAGAGCCCCTAGGTTGATCCCCAACACTACAAGAAAAAGAAAAATGGAAGAAAATAGAGAAAATATTGTTCCATGAGTCCATGTAATGCAGAGAAAAATTAACATACAAAAGCCTGCAGGCCAAAAACAGCAAGTGAATTTGGAGAATTACAAGAGGTTTAATCAGGATGGAGTGCAAGGATAAAGGGAAAGACTATTGGCAGATGAGGCTAGTAAGGTGGACAAGAATTAAATGGTGTTTTCTGAATTACAGGCTTGGAAGTTTGGTTTTTCATCCTAAGGCAGTCATTCTCAAACTTTAGCGGGCATCATAATAACCTGTACAGTTTAGTAAAACCCAACCTACTATGCCCCACCCCACAGTCTCTTCAGACCACAGGTCTGGAATGGAGCCTGAGAATATGCATTTGCAACATTCCCAGGTGGTGCTGAAATTGCTGGTCTGAGAACTACAATCTGAGGATCACCATCCCAAGGCAAGGATCACTGAAATGCTGTATGGAAAGAAGGGGAGAGAAACAGACTTGCATCCTTATAAGATGAACATGGTCTAGGGGATAAACTGGAGTCAGGAAGCCCACTGAGGGAGGTGCTACATTAGTCCAAGGGAGAGACAATAAAGTCGGAGATGAAGCAGGCCCATGGGGATGGGACAAGGGCTAAGGAAAAGCAGATAGCCAATAACTGCTAAAAATGCTCACCTGGAAGACAAGGAAGTTTCGAGCTTTGATAAGAATACCCAACTTCTCTAACTCTTCACTATATTCATGTAGCTGGACCACTTTGTTGTTGATCTTGTACTCAGAAGAACCCCCTATAAGACAATGCATGAATCAGTGAGGATCAGGCCTTCCTCCTATCCCACCAACTAGTCTAATCACCTCCTAGGACCCAAGGAGAAACTTTTGAACAGCTTTACCCACCTACAATGACACGGGCAAAGGTGCGGTCCTCAGCGCCCTCTTCAGAGTAGACCATGCTGACAAAGGCCCGGTTAGCAGCTGGCTTACCCACAGGAGCTCCATGGATCAGGTCCCGCAGGGTCTTTACCCTCAGGTTGCTGGTCTTTTCACCTAGCACAAAGCTGATGGCATCCATGAGATTTGACTTACCTAAGGGAGCAAGGGACAAAGCAGAGGAGGGAAAGTCAGGAAGAAGGAAAAGGGAGAAGAAACAGAATAAAAGAGATATTGAGAAGTCCAGAAATGTCCTCTAATCACTCAGTGCTCAGACTAATGGGAAGAGCGAATACTCCCCTATACTCCTAAAAACTGGGCTAAAGCCCTAGGTCAAAGACTTCCAAAAACTAGAACCCCATCTAAGGAAACAATATATTCATAGAATGGATTGTTCTACAATCTTTAATAACACAAGCAAATGCCACAACAGGTAAAACAAGCAAGATATAAAACCTGTAGTTTGATCTCATCTATATAAAAACAAAAAAACAACATGGAACCTGACACAGTCGCACACACCTATAATCCCAGCAACTCAGGAACCAGAAGCGGAAGGATCTTAAGCTTGAGGCTAGAGGCAGCCTGCGTAACTTAGCGAGACTGACTCAAAAATAAAAATAAAATAAAAATGGGTTGAGGTACAGCCAATGGTAAAGCACTTACAATGCATGTGAGGCCCTAGGTTCAATCCTCAAGTACCACACACACATACCCGTGTGCACACACAAAAGCACGAGCTAGAGTGGGAGGAAAATGAGTACAGAATTTCATTGTTGCAAGATGAAAAAGTTCTAAAAGATCTGTTGTACAACAGTGTGAATGTATTTAACACTACTAAACTATACACTTGAAAGTGGCTAATTTGGTAAATTTTACAGGTATTTTATCACATTTTTTTAAAGGGGCACATACCCAGCCAGGCATGGTGCCACATACCCATAATCCCAGCGACTTGGGAGGCGGAGGCAGGAGGATCATGAGTTTGAGGTGTGAGGCAGCCTTTATAACTTAGCAAGACCCTGCCTCAAAATATAATAAAAGTGAGCTGGGAGTGCAGCCCAGTGGTAGAGCACTTGAAAAGTATGTGCAATTCCCTGGGCTCCACCCCCAAGTACCGCAAAAACGAATAAATAATAAAATAAAAAGGACATATTCCAGTTTTAATTTGAAACCACACAGCATCAGCTATGAAGCATTTTGCCAAAAATATTTACCTGAATCTAAACAAGCTTTTAAACTCGCACTCCAGTTTCTCAGAAATACAGCAGATAGAGGAACCTGATAAACAATATCATGAAGAAACCTCAGGACAAACACAGATAGGCAGATTGTAATATGTTCTACAACAAGACAAATGGACTAGTCTTTTCAAAAACTCAATGTCAGGGCTGGGAATTATAGTTTGGAGGTAAAGTGCTTGCCTAGCATGTATAAGGCTCTGGTTTTGATCCCTGGGGGGTGGAGGTGGGGGATGGATTCAGTGTCTAAAAAGAAAAGGGTTGGGAGAACCATTCCAGAACATAAGTTACTGAGACATAAGCCAATACAGAACAGGGACTTTTTATTTTTCTAAGATGAATTTTAGATTTTGTTTTGGTTTTGTTTTGTTTGAGACAGGATCTCACTATATAGCCCAGGCTGGCTTTAAACTTATGATCTTCCTGACCTAGCCTCTCAAGTGCTGTGATTACAAGCATGTGCAACCACACCCAGCTTCAGAGAATGAACTTTGATTGGACTCTGGTTCTTAAAAAAAAAAAAAACCAAAAGACATTTTGGGGAGAAATCAGGGAAGTGTGAATAAAAACTGAATAATTAACAACATGAGGAAATTAATTTTCTTAGTTGTGATAATGGAAGAGTGGTAATACAGGAGAAGGATGATTTTAGGAGATGAATGCTGAAGCACATGAGTGAGATATCATTTAGTCTGCAACTTATTTTCAAATGAATAAGGAAAGCACATATGTTTGCAAATTCTAATAAAGACCTGGGGAAAGAAAAGAATGGGAAAGTATATGAAAATGTAAATAGTGATTGCTTCAGAGAAGGAAACTATGCAGTTGAAGTCAAGGGAGAGTCTTCTTTTTACAGTATATACTTTGGGATTTTTCTGAATTTTATGCTGTGTATTAGTTATACAAATAAATAAGGTTTTTAACATAAAGAGTGGTTATCTTTTCAGCAGTAGAGTTATAGTTTTTACTTTCTTCATTTTAAAACTAAAAAAAAAAGATTTTTTAAAAAGTTCACTCTGGGGTTGGAAGATGAAGAGATATAGTTTGATTTCTACAAATTCTATCTCAAGATTTTCCCCAATATTAGTAGTCATAAAGCTCCATAAATCTTGTAAGTGGATACATTGTAACCAAAAGTGATGTAATAGTTGCATAATGGAAAAATCCAATGCTGTATTACTCTGCACCTCATCATCATTTACCAATTAAGAGAGGAAAAAAAAGATTCTCCCCAAACATGTTACATGACTGAACCAAGGACCTGATTTCCAATGCCATTCTACCCAACCATAGAAATGGTCCTCCCATGGAGGCAGTATAAGACAGTGTTTAGGACCTTAGGCAGACTCAAAAAAACATTGCATGTTTTCTCTCATATGTGTAATTTAGACCCCCTTTTTTTGTTGGAGACAGGGTCTTGCTGTGTAGCCCAGACTGGCCTGGATCTCACTATGTAGACCAGGCTGGCCTTGAATTCACTCTAATCCTCCTGCCTCAGGCTGAGTGCTGAGATTAAAGGTGTGCACCACAACACCCAGCTTGGAATCTAGATTTAGGGGGAAAAAAAAAAAGACATAAAAGTAGAAGGGGACTATTTGGGAAAAGGACGGGACCAGTGGGAGGGAAAGTCAAAGGAGGATAATGGGAAGGATGAACATGATCCAAGTACATTCATACATGTATGAAAATCTCAATGGAATCCATTATTTTTTACAAATATATATATTACTAAAAAATATCTATTGAAAACCAATTCTCGGGCACTGTAGAACACACCTATAATCCCAGCAAGTCAAGAGGCTGGGGCAGAGGGATTGCAATTTTGAGGCCAGATGCAGCCTTCTGCAACTTAGCAAAACTTTGTCACAAATACACACACAATGATGGGCTACACAAAACCCAATAATTGGCTTTGTACTTTACCAATGTCCCTTCTCTTTTGACTCCCACTCAAGGGTTCTCAGGGGCTACTGTAAAGCGGGAATATTTCACACAAGGGGCTAGGGGTGTGGCTCAGCAGTAGAAGGCTTACAAAAGCACACGAGGCCCTGGGTTCAACCCCTCAGTACCACACACACACACACACACACACACACACACACACACACACACAAATTCACAAAGGGATAAAACTCTAGTGTACAGAAATACATGCAAAAGGACTGAAGAATGGAAAACTTGATATGCTCTTGCACCTGCTCAGATGTACAATTCTGAATCACAGACCTGGAAAACTTTGAAATCACTCATTCTAGTCTCCTGATCAAACTAGCCAAAGGGAGAAACTTGCCAAAAATCACATACTTGAGTAGCAAAACCAACACTAGGTTTTAGATCTCATGATTCTCAATCCTTTTTTTATTTATGTTGACAAAATTATTAGTAGTATATGATCTTTAAATTTACGTAGTTTCTTTCCAATATCCAATTTTAATTGATAATAATTTATCTTTTTTATCTTGCATTATCCTGCCCCCTTCTTAATACTTATTGAAAACATCAATGCATAGGCAGCTATTTTCTTAAATAACAATATATCACATAATTGATGCAAGTTTGTAATGCACTCTCATATTAATTATCCTACTTAGCCTATCTAGAAATCTTGGGAAGCAGATATTTCCTCCACTTTAGAGAAGAAAAAACCTAGTCATTCCTTAATTATAAATTAAACTGAGGTTCCATTCCTTTTCTTTTCTGACAGATACAGTGAGTGATAGAGCACAGTCTCATACCTACATCATCAGGCTCCAAAGTCATTGTTCGTTGTCCCTCATTCTTTTACTTAATATTTATTAAATACTTAAAAAATAAAACACCTTGGGTAGGCTACAGATGTAACTTAGTGACAGAGTGTGCACTTAGCATACAAGGCCCTGGATTCAACCCCCCATACCAAAAAATTACAAAAAACAGAAATAAATGCAAAGAGTCTCAGTGAAGTACTTGACACACAGTAGGTGCTCAATAAATGACAGACCTATCCTAACACAAGTCTAGACTCAGCTCTGTCTCCTCATCACAGCAGGATTAGCACATCATACAAACCAAGAGTCAGTCTTTTAGGCACCGATTTCCAACCTTTGGGCTACTTCCATGATCCTTAGGGATAAAACAACCAAAGGTCTCTTTCCTCAGAATCATTCAACTCTGTAAATGTTTTTATAATATATAGTATGAACTGCACACTGATAAAATATTTCAAGGAGTATCTTCCTTAGGGCATTCACAGATCAATGATGAAGACACAAAAATAGTCTGGGCACAGTGGCTCACACATGTAATTCCAGTGACTCAGGAGGCAGAGACAGCAGGATAGCAAGTTTGAGGTCAGATACAGCCCTTATAACTTAGTGAGACCCTGTCTCAAAATAAAAAGTAAAAACTGGGCTGGGGGTGCAGTTTAGGGTAGAGCTCTTGCAAAGCAACCATGAGGTCCTGGGTTCAATCTCCCAGTACTGCAAAAAAAAAAAAAAAAAAGATACAAAAATATACAACATGAATACAAGACAGAGAAAATAAACATTAATGTGTCTGTGTGCCACAAAGAAAGAGCAATTCACTAAGGAGGCATCAAGGAATGCCTTGAAGAATGGAGAAGGGGTACAGGCAGGCCAAGAGCCTTTTCAGAACATCTACCAATGCTGAGGGGACTGAATGCCAAGAGGTGGATCCTGACTTTTTTTAGAGGGCCCACAACACCAAACCCTAAGAAATTGGGTGGAACCCTAAGGGTTATACAATGCATAGGACCAACCCCACAGAAAAGCATCTGGCTGAAGTGTCAAGGTTGAGAAACTCTGCTCTAAGCAGGGAGCCAAACCCAAGCAAGACCCCAAGGAAGGTATTCAGTGTGAGCTACTTCACAGGAAGGGCAGCATCTCAAGCTAGAAAATGATTCAGCCAGAAAAATCCCTGGGGTGGAGAAACATAGCATAAGTGAGAGGTGAGAGGAATCCATAGAGTATCATTCAGAAATGAAGAGTTAAGCCAAGTGTGGTTATAGGCACAGGCCTATAATCCCAGCAGTCAGGAGGTTGAGGCAGAAGACTGACGCAAGTTTAAGGCCAGCCTGGGCTGCCTACACAGTGAGACCCTGTCCCCTCAAAAAACAAAAAGTGATAAGGAAGTAAGATGAAACAAAGGCCTTATCGCTTTTTTCTAAACATAGCACTCAAGTCACTCCTCTCATCACCCTGACCCATTTCAAACACAGCATTTATGACGGCCTAGAATTATCTCATTTTCTCCTTTTTTATCCTTTCTCCTCTAGAATAAGTCCCCTGAGAACATGAACTTAGTTTATTTTATTATCCGCTGTTTTCACAACATGCACTCAACAACTCCTGATAAACATTAAAGCACTCAACAAATGTGGTAAGTGAACGAGTTCAGGCTTTTGGCAGTTTTCGTGGTAGGAAAAGGGCAAGTTTGAGGCAACAATCCCTAAGGTGGGGACCCCAAGCGCGCTGAAGACTGGTGGACTGGGTCCGAAATTCAAAAGTGCCGCCGCCTGAGAAGGGTAAAAAGGAAGGAACTGGAGCATACCAATGCGAAGCTAGAGGGGAGCTAAAGCAGAAGTGTACGATTTGGGACCAGAGACCATAACAGAGCTACCAGCCATCCCATATTTTCCCGAGGGGTCAATTAAGGCTGGGAAACCGAAACCAGCCAGACCGACGGGGAGCCGCGCGGCAAACAGCTGGCAGCTGGTAGCTGGCTCCGGACGCGCCTCTTTTGGCGGGCGGGGGCAGTGGGCGGGGCAACATACAGCTCGGCCCGTACCACTCCGGCGGCTGCGGGGGCCGCACGAAACTCGGGCAAATGACATAAAAGGAAAAGGTATGAGTCAGAGTACCCGAGCCCGGACAGCATGATCGAACCGAATCCCACTCCCCTCCCCAGTAAGGGCAAGGAACCATTTAGGGTTCACAACGTTTCGGGCTGCATGGGATGGGTTGTACTACTCTTGGCGCCGGATAGGGGATCCAGACCCGGAGGTATGCAGGGCCGCAAACGGGTTTATCTCACCAGAGCCATTGGGTCCAATGATGGCGGTGAACCTCTGAAATGGTCCGATAATCTGTCGACCCTTGTACGATTTAAAGTTCTCGATTTCAATCAATTTCAGGAAACCCATGACAGCGGCGGCGCCGGCGTAAAGAGGCCGCGCCGTACGCCGGGGAACTGAGGTAGCTCGCGCGGGAAACACCGCAGTGCAGGCCGGGCGCACCGTAGACCTCGCGATAAGTCCAGGCAAAACGGGATTTCCGGCTTCCGGTGCGAGCGAGAACCAAGGGCGGGGACTTCGGTCTTACGTGAAGGTTTTGTTGATCCGTTGCCAGGGCGTGAGCGTAAGACAGGCGTTTGGGCCCCGCCCCTCTGGGCAACTGGGCAACGACGAACCGCTGCTACAGCGCACTAAGTTGTGGAGGGGTTGGTGTCAGGAGGACTCAAAGCAGCTTTTGGGATCCGAGAAGACAAGCGGGGCCTAGGCCCACGCTTGCTGAGACTAGTCAGAAGTCACAGCAAAGTTATTCCCACCCAGGGCAAGTGGAAGGTGGAAACTCTGCTGTAACTTTAGTTCTGGCCAGCCTGAAGGCTCAGACAAGAACTGGGTCGGGAATTGGAAGGCCCCTGGGGAGGGGAGAGCTGAACTGGAAGGAAGGATCAATGGAAGGACTCAGTACTAGGTGAGGTGAGATTGGAGGCGGATGGAGTGTGAAGGGGGACGGAGGTACTCACAGACAGGGTTACAGCTGGGGAAGGCTATGGCCTGAGATGCTGCCCCTATCCCTTGACTGCCTCCTATTTATTCCTCCAAGCAGAGCTCAGAGACTGCCAGTGTAACGCAAGAGCAGATTTGGACACAAATCCAACCTACGAGTTTCAAAATCGGAATTCCTGAGAAAGGTATCTTGTGTGAACCCCTAGGAGTCAGAGTCCCTAAACCAGTGCTGTTCCCCCACCATCCTTCCCTTCTCCATCCCCCATCCCACTCCCACTAGTTCATACCCCTCTGACAGCTTCCCTTTCTTTCCTTCCTCTTCCTTTTCTGCTCTCTGCTTTCTATCTCCCCACTCCCTTGTTGCCCTCTTTCCTCTTCCTGCTCTAACCTTGTCCCTCTCCACTTAGTTCCCCACCTTTTCAATCCCTATTCTCCATTGCTTCATCTCCCTATGATCTATCACCTTATACCTGCTCATTACTAAGGTCATGACCTTAGCAGTCCAAGCAGCTTAAAATGTCAACCGAATCTTCCCCTTCAATGACCTTATATTGTGGTGGCAGATGGAACTAGTAGGCTGGGATTGGAGCCATTCTCAGATGTAGATATGGAAAGAATCTAGTGATTAAAGTAGCTATTCCTGTAATTACTTTTAAAATGATGTCTGATGGCTGGAAAGAGTCCTAAAGACTTAAGTCCAGGAACGCAAGAAAGCTTTGTTTATGGAATATAATAGGGTAACCATAAATGAATTCCAGTTGGAATAAATCAGATGAAGAGATAGATCACTAAAAGACAGCAATCTCATATAGTTCATAGAGAACTATTGTTCCATTTTAGAAGATGAGATGGAGCTAGGGGGAAAAATTACATTGGAACCCTATCTCACGATATATACAAAATGCTACTAGAAATGGGTTAAAAATAAGAAAAGCAAAGCTTTAGAAATTTTAGAGGAATATATAAGAAAATATCTTTATGACCTCAGGATAGGGAGCGACTTCTTAAATAATCAAAAACTACCATATTCAAAGGAAAAGATGGGTAAATGTGAAATTTAAATTCATCAAAATTAATGTTAAAGACGTGAAATGAAATGGGTAAGTCCATGATTTGAACATTACACAATATATACATGTATTGAAACATCACATGACACTCTACAAATATATATAATTTTTGTGTATAAGGTAAAAGAAATTTAAAAGATGCAAAAAAAGTGAACAAAAGATATGAATGGGAACTTCACAAGAGTAAATAAAAATGGTTAGACACATGAAAAGATGCGAAACTTCATTAACACTAAAGAAAATTCCAATTAAAATAATTATAATTTTATATCCACAAACTGGCAAAAGTTAAAGTCTCGGATACTAAGTGTTAGTTAGGATGTGGAGTGACTGGAATTTTTTTTTTTTTAGTACTGGGGGTTGAACCCAGAGCCTCACGCATGCTTTGCAAGTGCTCTACCACTGAGCTGCACCCCCAGTCTATTTTTTACTTTTCATTTTGAGACAAGAGTCTGGCTAGGTTATGCAGGCAGCCTCTGCCCTTGAACTTATGATCCTCGTGCCTCCCCCTCCTGAGGTGTGCACTACTGTTTCTGGGATGACTGGAATTTTTATACACTCTTGTTAAAATGCAAATTAGTACAATCTCCTTGGAAAACAACTTAGCCTTATCTTGTAAAGCTAAATATGCATATACCCTTCCACTCCTAGGTATATACTAGAGAAACTTTCCCACCTATATATATTTTTTCCCACTCTCTATATAATATATTAATCTCAAGTTCTTCCATCTTTTTCTTTTGCAATAAAATTAACTGAGTTGTTTGTCCCACAGAGTCCTAGTCTCATGAACTCAATTCAATCAGGCTTTTGTCTCCACAATTCCATCAAAGATCCTCTTGTTTGTTTTGGATTTTTTGTTGTTTTGTTTTTGTTTTGTGGTGCTATGGATTGAACCCAGGGCCTTGTACATGCCAGGCAAGCAAAGATGCCCATGTCAAGGTCATTGGCAACCCTCATCTTACTAAATCAGTCACTTCTCAGTCTTTATTTTACTTAATCCATCATCAATTCATCACTCTCCCCCAAAAGCACTTTCTTTACTTGACTTTTTGGACACCACACTCTCCTGGTTTTATTTCCATCTCACTGGCTGCTCTTTGTCTCCCCTGGAGAATTCTTTTCCATGTACACTCAATTCCCTTAGAGACCTCATGTACTCTAAAACTATACATTTCTTTGTGTTGGGGACTGGAGATGTAGCTCAGCACTAGAGCACTTTCCTAGCACATGCAAGGTCCACGGTTTAACCCCCAGCATCACAAAAAAATATTTTTTTATCAGCTATGATAGGCTAGATTATACTGAAATTACAAACAACCCTCAAAATCTCAGCAGTTTATAAAAGTGAAAGTTTATATCTCACATATGCTTCTTTTCCATTGTGGGCTAGCTGAATCTCTGCTCTCTGTCATCAGTCCAGGACCCCAGCTCAGCACTTACCTGGGACATTGCCAGTCTCATTCATAGTAGAGAGTGAAGAGAGAAATTAGCAATCACTTAATGGCTTATGGTACTGCCTGAGAGTGGCAAATGTCAATCCTTCTCACATTGCAAGGGAAAAAGCAAATCACATGGATAACCTCAAGGGCATAAGACATAGGAATATATAACCCTTCCATATGGAGGAGCAGCTAATATTTTTAAACAATAAAATTTACTATACCTTCTGTATGCTACCAGTGGATATCTAACAGACCTTTCAAACGCAACATGTCCAAAACTGATCTTCTAGTCCTCCCAACCACTACTTGTTCACTCCACAAAGACTGTTCATTTGATGGTAACTCTAATTGCTCAGGCCTAAATTGTTGAGATCATTCTTGATGCCTCTCTGACACTGCATATCCATTCCATCAGGAAGTCTAGTCATCTTGCCTTCAAAATATGTCCAGAAGCTTCTCACCATCTCTGCTGCTTAAGCGAGTGCAAGTTACCATCATCTCTTGCCTGGACAACTGCAAAAGCCTCAACTCCTGATTCTAGACTTGCCTCCCCTTTCCCCAATCTGTTCTTAACACAGCAACTAGAATGATCCTTTAAAAACCAAGGTCATTATCACTGTACTGCTCAAAATCATCTAGTGGCTGCTCATTTCTCTCAAAGCTAAATGCAAAACCTTTACAATGGCCCACAAAATCCTACATGATCTACCCTCTCATGGACTCTGTAATGTCACTTCCTACCAATCTCTCCTTCGGCCATTCACTCCAGCCACATTTGCCTCCTTGCTGTTCCTTGAATATGTGTCTCTCGCTGTTCCCTTGAATATGTGTCTCTCATGCTTCCACCTTAAAGCCTCTACACTTGTTGCCTCTGCCTGCAATGCTCTCTCCTCCCAGATACCTGCATGGTCAATTCCCTTACCTCCTTCAGGTATATGCTCAAATATTACTTTTTCAGCTACGCTTCCCCCGACCTCCATATTTAAAATTGCAACACTCCTTCAGGACCTTGGCACTTCAAATTCTCCTTATCCTTTTCTATATTTTTCCTATCACTTCAATCTTCTTACAAACTATTCAATGCACATGTTATGCACATGTAAACTTTATTGTCTGTCTGCCCCACTAGAAAGTAACCTCCACAAGAAGTCAGATTTTTATCAGTTTTATTCTTTTATGTCTCCCAACTGCTTAAAGGAGTGTCTGGTCACTAGAAGACACTCAAAAAATATTTATTAATGGAATTAAAGGGCTAGGGTTTAGCTCAGTAGAACACTGCGCCGCATTTTCTGAGGACCCGGGTTTGATCCCTAGCACTGCAAAACCAGGGGAAGGACTTGGCAAGCCACTTCCAAAGCAATCCCGAAATAATCAGCCATTGAAAACCCTATGAGGATTGCTATGAGTTGGACCTGACTTGAAAGCATCTAACAACAACAACAACAATAACTGAATAACTGAATAAACATTCAGTGAAAAAGACAAGATGCAGAAGACTACATACAGCCTGATGTGATGGAGTAAAGCCCCTGAGAACTCCATTTGCTGATGTGGCATGACTCAAAATGAGAAGGAGCAACTGTAAACATCCATGATTAATTGGAACATAGAATGTACATATTATGAATCTAGGAAAATTAGAAATCATCAGGAGGGAAATGGAGTGCATAAACATTGACATTCTAGGAATCAGTGAGCTAAAATGGACTAGCATGGACTATTTTGCAGTACTAGGGATTGAACCCAGCCAGGGCCTCACACTTGCATGCTTTGCAAGTGCTGGACCACTGAGCTGCACCCCCAGTCTTTTTTTTTTTTTTTTTAGTTTTTTTTTTTTTAGCTTTTGAGAGAGGGTCTCACTAAATTATGCAGACTGCCTCTGGTCTTGAACTTGCAATCCTCCTGCCTCTGCCTCCCAAGTCATTGGGATTATAGGCAGGTGCCACCATGCCTGGTACATGGACCATTTTGAATCCGATAATATGGTCTACTATGCCAGGAATGGGCTGGGATTTAGCTCAGTTGGTAGAGCACTGTGCTGCAGTCTCTGAGGTCCCGAGTTCAATTCCCAGCACCGCACAAATGGGAGAAGGACCTGGCAATCCACTCCCAAGGCAATCCCGAAACAGTCAGCCATTGAAAACCCTATGAGGGTCGCTATGAGTCGGATACCGACTTGATGGCACCTAACAACAACAACAACATGCCAGGAATGACAGATTAAAGAGAAATGGAGTTGCATTCATCATCAAAAAAGACATCTCAATATCTGTCCTGAAGTACAATGCTGTCAGTGATAGAATAATATCCATATGCCTACAAGGAAGGTAAGTTAATATGACTATTATTCAAATTTACACACCCACTACTAATGCTACAAATGGAGATAGGGGAGATTTTTACCAGCTTCTGCAATCTGAAATAGATCAAACATGCAATCAGGATGTACTGATAATTATTGGTCACTGGAACACAAAAGTTAGAATCAAAGAAGAAGGCTGGGTAATTGGAAAATATGTCCTTGGTGACAGAAACAATGCAGGAGGATTGTATGATAGAATTTTGTCAGAACAATGACCTTTTCATTGCAAATACATTTTTCACCAACATAATGGCAACTATACACATGGAATTCACCAGATGGAATATATAGGAACCAAATTGACTACATTTATGGAAAGAGATAATGAAAAAAGCTCAAAATCAAAAGTCAGAACAAGACCAGGTGCTGATTGTGGATGAGACCATAAACTGCTCATTTGCAGGTTCAAACTGAAACTGAATGAAATTAGAACAAGTGTATGAGAGTCAAGATATGACCTTGAGTATATCCCACCTGAGTTCAGAGACCACCTCAAGAACAGGTTTGATGCATTAGACACTAATAATCAAAGACCAGACAAGTTGTGGCATGACATCAAATACATCATTCATGAGGAAAGCAAAAGGCTATTTAAAAAGAGAGGGAAAAAAGAAAAGACCCAATTACATGTCAAAAGAGACTCTGAAACTTGCCCTTAAATGTTGAGCGTCTAAAGTAAAAGGAAGCCATGATGAAATAAAGAACTAAACAGAAGATTTCACAGGGCAGCTCAACAAGACAAAATCAAATATTATAATGACACATGCAAAGACCTGGAGATAGAAAACCGAAAGGGAAGAATAGGTTCTGTTTTTCTCAAGCTTAAAGAATGCAAGAAAAATTCAAGCCTTGAGTGACAATAGTAAAGGACTTCACTACAGTGAAAATATTAAACAGTACAGGAAACATGAACAGAAGATGGAAGGAATACACTGAGTTATACCAAAAAGAACTGATGGGTGACCAACCATTTCAAGTGGTTGCATATGATCAGGAACCAATGGCTCTGAAGGACGAAATGGAAGCTGCCTTGAAGGAACTGGTGGAACACAATGCTCCACAAATTGATGGAATACCAATAGTGATGTTTCAACAAATGGATGCTGCACTGGAGGTGCCCACTTGTTTATTCTAAGAGATTTGGAAAACAGCTACCTGGCCAACTAACTGGAAGACATCCATATTTGTTCCTATTCCCAAAGAAGGAGATCCAACTGAATGTGGAAATTACCCAATGATATCATTAATATCACACACAAGGAAAAATTTACTAAAGATCATTCAAAGAGTGATTGCAGCAGTATATAGACAGGGAACTGCCAGAAAATCAAGCCAGATACAGAAAAAGGCATGGAAGCAGGGATATCATTGCTGATATCAAATAGATATTAGCCAAAAGCAGAGAATACCAGATATCCATGTTTTATTGACTATGCAAAGGCATTTGACTGTGTGGATCACAACAAATTGTGGATAACATTGTGAGGAATGGAATACCAGAGTACTTAATTGTACTCATGAGGAATCTGTACATGGATCAAGAGGCAGTCATTGAACAGAACAAAAAAATACTGCCTGGTTTAAAGTCAAGAAAGGTGTGTGCATCAGGGCTGTATCCTTTCAGCATACCTCTTCAATCTCCATGATGAACACATAATCTGAAAAGCTGGACTTTATGAAGAATGTGGCATCATGACTGGAGGAAGGCTCATTACAACCTGCATTATGCAGATGACACAAATGCTTGCTGAAACTGAAGAGGATTTGAAACATTTAATGATGATCAAAGAACACAGTTTTGAGTATGGGTTGCACCTCAACATCAACAAAACAAAAATCCTTACAACTGTGTCAGTATGCAACTTTATGATAAATGGAGAAAAGATTGAGGTTGTCTGAGATTTTGCTTTACTTGGTTCTACAATCAACACCTATGGAAACACCAGTCAAGAAATCAAAAGACACACTGCATTGAGAAAAGCTGGTGCAAAAACTTCTTTAATGTGTTGAAAAGAAAAGATGTCACACTGAAGACAAAGGTGCGCCTGACTCAAGCCATAGTATTTTCAGTTGCATCATATGGTTCTGAGAGATGGACATTGAATAAAGGAAACAGGAGAATTGATGCTTTTAAATTATGGTGTTGGAGACAAACATTGAATATACCATGGAATGCCAAAAGAACTAACAGATCTGTCCTAGACAAAGTGCAACCAGAGTGCTCCTTGGAAGCCAGGATGGCTAGACTGCGTCTTACATATTTTGGACATGTTGTCAGGAGGGACCAATCCCTGAAGGACATCATGTTTGGGAGAGTGGCGGGTCAACAAAATAAAGGAAAACCCTCAACTACATGGATTGACACAGTGGCTGCAACGATTGGCTTAAATATCAAAAAGATCATGTGCTTGGCACAGAATTGGGGAGTGTTTCATTCTATTGTACATGTTGTTGTTGTTGTTAGGTGCCATCGAGTCGGTATCCGACTTATAGCGACCCTCTGTACAACAGGGGAAACACTATTGTCAGTGCTTCTCTGCTGTTCATAGGGTTTTCAATGGCAGATTGATTTTTGGGAGGGGGTTGCCAGATCCTTCTCCCAAGCCTACAGCTTCTGGTGTTCCCAGGTAGTCTCCCATCCAGGTACTAACCAGGCCCAACCCTGCTTAGCTTCCGAGATCTGGTGGGATCGGATGCCACAGGGCTACCGCTGCAGGCTCTATTGTACATAGCATCGCTATGAGTTGGGCCCTACTCAACAGTACCTAACAACAATATTATACTAATGAGAACAGCCTGATATAAAGGTCAAAAACAAGAAAACTTGCCAGATGTGGCGGCACATGCTTCTAATCCCAGCACTCAGGAGGCTGAGGCAGGAGGGTCACAAGTTCAACGGCACCACATACAGTCAGTTTCAGGCAAGCCTGGGCAACATGGTGAGACCCTTTCTCAAAAAGCCAGAAAAGGGAGCTTGGGGTTTAGCTCAGTTGGTAGAGTGCTTGCTAAGCATGCAGTGAAGCTTTCACATCGATCCTCTGAACCTCAAAATAAAAATAAAAAGCCAGCTAAGTGGAGTGGCACACACCTGTAATCCCAGTGACCTGGGAGGTAGTGGTACAAGGATCACAAGTTTGAGGCCAGATGCAGCCTGTATAAATTAGTAAGACCCTGTTTCAAAAAATAAAAAATAGGCTGGAGGTGCAGCTCAGTGGCACAGTGCTTGCCTGGCAAGTACAAGGCCCTGAGTTTGATCCTCAGCACCACACACAAAAACATGTTATTCAGGGATTCATACATATACACAGTATATTAATATTAAGGAAGGAATGGTAACATTTTGGATAGTGTATGGGGTACTCTTGGAGTAAAGATGAAAGAGAAAAGACACAGGACTCTGCTCTCTATTTTATTGTGCTTCCAAACTTACACAAGTTATACATTTTTTTCCAGTATATATCAACTATTTCACATTTATAAAATGGTTTAAAAAAAGTTGGGAAGTAGTTATAGGAGTTGAGGAATGTTACAAAGAACCACCACAAAGGCCCAAAGGTGAGAACTGTGTTGGAGTGCTTGAAGGGAGGATAGTGTGCCTGGAGCAGTTTCAGCAAGGGAGCCAGTGGAAAGAAACAAATTGGAGTGGTGTGCAAAGACTGGATTTTGAAAGCCCACGCATGGTAAAGAGTATTTATCTAATTCTCAGTGCAGTGGGAAGCCAGTGGGGGATTTTAAGCAGGTAAGAGACCTAATGGCATTTATGTTTGCAGAATTTTTAGCTGTGGTTTGGCTGGCTTGCATGCCAAAAGTGGACTTCCCAAAATATGAAGGAATACAGGCAAATTTCAGCCACCTAGCCTTTTATCTGACTAGAAAATAAGTAATAAAAATAAATAAAGGAGTCTGGCATGGAGGTGCACACCTGTAATCCCAGTGACTTGAGAAGTGGAAGCAGGAGGATCACAAGTTCAAGGCCTGAGGCAGCCTGTACAATTTAGTGAAATCCTGTGTCAAGATAAAAAAAAAAAAATTTCAAAAGGAGCTGGCGGTGCAGCTCTGTGGTAGAGTGCTTGCAAAGTATGCTTAAGGCCCTGGGTTCAACCTCCTAGTACCACAAAAATAAATAGGAAAATTTATCCAAGAAGTCTGCTTCTTGTTGCTATGTGATGAGGGAGTTACCAGAAACAACAGAGGCAGTTGGAAGACCAATGTGAAGACCACTGCAGTTGTTCAGGAAGGTGACAACAGTGGCTTTGATGGGGGCTATTTTTAAAGAGGGAACGGAAGGGTTAAAGGATGCCTCCTGGGTTTTTAGCCTGAGTAACTTGGTGAATAGTGTGCCACTTACTGAAATGAGGAGAATAGAGTATAATGAAAAAGGGCAAGTGTTAGGAATGTCTTTCAGACTTTGAAAGGTGTGCAGGGATCAGATCATGAAGAGCTTTATAGATCTGGCAAAAGGAAATGGATATTACCTTGTAAGCACTGGGGAGCCATTTGCTTTAAAGTTGCTTTCAAAGGTTTTAAGCTGAGGAGTACCATGGTCAGATTTGCTTTCAGAAAGATCACTATGATAGCCAGGGCAGAAGATAACACTGGAGCAACAAAGCCCAGGAAGGCTTCTGGGGTATTAGACTGTAAAGCCTGAATTAGGGTGGTGACAGCAGAGATAGAGGACACAAATATGAAATGTATCGGGAAGTCATATCAGTAAAAATCAATAACTAGTGAAATACTATAGGGAGAAAGGAATGGAGGTAGGGTGTAGTCAATGATGGTGGTCAGCACTAATGAGCCATTCTACCTCCTCCTTGCTCTAGATGTACAAGGTAGACTTGTCGCCAGATCCCAAGGAGGTGGCAGCCATTGAGGCTAGAAGAAATCGAGAAAAAGATCGACAAAGCCGATTCTTCAATGTGCGGAACAGAGTCATGGGGGTGAGTGGGTGGCGGGGGCTATTTCACAGGACTGGTGCCACCTCACTCTTACACTTGGAAAGAAAGGTAGCAGTGCCCATTATAGCCCTTCCCTTGATTCAAGCAGGCCCTATGGCTGGAAAGGAAGAGGGGACAAGAACCTATTCCACAGGCCTGGGAAGGGCTTTTGGGGAAAGATGGAGGACTGCAATGGAAGGGACTGGGAGACAACTGCCTCTTTGCTGGTCAGCTCTGGGCCAGGTGGCCTGGCTATTGAGAGACAGGCAACATGGAGCCACATACACACACATACACACACACACACAAAAAAAAGAGAGAATATTTGGTATCATATATGCCTAAACTAAATAAGCTAAGCTAAATAAGATACTGTTAACTAGGCTGAGAGAGATGGAAAGGACATTTACTCTTTAGTAAACTGTATTCCCTTTTGAGGGCTGGGATTTAGCTCAGTGGGTAGAGTGCTGCACTGCAGTCTCTGAGGCCCTGAGTTCAATTCCCAGCACCGCAAAAATGGGAGAAGGACCTGGCAATCCACTCCCAAGGCAATCCCGAAGCACTCAGCCATTGAAAACCCTATGAGGGTCGCTATGAGTCGGATACCGACTCGACGGCACCTAACAACAACAACATTCCCTTTTGTATAATTTTGAAATGTTTCAAATGAATTATCAAAATAAAGAGAAAACATTGATAGTTTAAGAAATAAAGGATTGCTGGGTGGCTGTATAGAAGGGGGTTACAGCACACCTTTGTTCAAGGTCAGGTCTACTGTTTGTTAGATGGATGTGTGGCTTTGGACAAGTCACCTGTCTTCTGTGAACTCCAGGATCATCCTCTGTAAAATGAGGCTAAATAAAGCAAGCATTGAGGCTGCAGCTCTGAAAAAACAGCATAGTACTGACACAATTAAGTAGTTGGCTAAGGTTTGGGTGGTTTTAATGAGATCCAGATGGCAAACATTTCCTTGGGGCCTGCCCAGTGCCAACCAGAGTATTAGGCAGTATGTATACAAAGGAACTAAGACCCAGCCTCTGCCCTGAAGCAGCTCACAGCCTGGTGGTGAAGAATAGAGGTGAACTTCAATATAATGTGCATAATAGGTCCTAGATTATGGGACTAGAACTTGCCTGAGGGGTCAGGAAAAAGCCTGAGCTGGTCTTAAAGGAAGAATTAAGAGTTTTTTTGTGTAAAGAGGAAGAGTGTTCCAAGGGGAGGGAGCAGCTTGAGCAAAGACAATAGGTTCTAAACAGTCTTAAGATGTGCAGGCAACTGGAAGTACAGCTCCTAAGGCTAATATGAGGGGGGACAGGAGAAGAGGGTACAAAGAGTTGAGGGCAGAGGAAGCCGAGGCTAGACCAAGACCATGGAGGTGTTTATAAGCCATGCTCAGAAGTTGGAACTTTATCCAGCAGGATCTAGAGAGTTGTAGAACCAATTCCTATTAGAGTACTCAAACCTCCTTGCTGAGTCCCTACTCTAATGTAGTTTTTCTTTGGGATCCAGGTGGATGTTGAAGCCCTGAACCACCAGGTGGAGGAGCGGAAGTTTCAGGAGGCAACAGAGCGAAGCAGGGAAGCAGCTTATGGTAAATGCCCAAGGCCAAGGGACAGGCAAGGGGGTAAAGCAAGAGCCTGAGTGTGCTGAGGCCATGGGGTGGTAAGACAAACCAGTCAGACCTTGGGGTGGAGGCCATGCTGACTGGGCCTGTACCTCCTATGGTGCCTTCTCCATTTCTCTGCCCCTCAACCCCAGGAACCAAGCAGGTGCAGTATGATCTGGTAGCTCAGATGCTAGAGAAGGAAGAGGCAGAACGGGCCCGTCGGCTGGCCAAGAAAATGCAGGATTTTCGTGAGCAGAAGCAGCAGCTCAAGAATCGATATGAATTTGACCTTGGGGATCCAGACCCACTCCAGGAATTTCCAGCTCATGTCAGTGATAGTGATCCCTACTGTGGCCCAGCCAGCTTGCAATACTTCTCGGGGGAAGACCTGGATAGGGCCTCATGTCTCAGGATGCAGCAGGAGCAGTTCAGGTATAACTTGGATAAGCAGCTGCAGGAACAACAGCAAGCCAGGGAAGAGGAAACAAATACAGGTAAGCAGCTGGGCCCTCTGGACTCAGAAGGCTGAAGCCTACCAGGGAGCTCTCTTGAGCTGGGGACAGCACCCAGGAGGCCAGAACTCTGTAGGGAGGTGGTTACCCATAGGGCTGATGCCAAAAGGCTACGCTGTGCCGGCCGAACCTGACTTCCTTTGGTAACTGACAATGCAGCCATTGTTCATGATCAGCGTAGCACTCCATTACTTGGAGGCAGCATGGTGTATGTTGTTGTTAGATGCCATCGAGTTTGTGTCCGACTCAGTGACCCTGCATACAACAGGTGAAACACTATCACCAGTGCTTCTTTGCTATTCATAGGGTTTTCAATGGTGGATTGATTTTTGGGAGTTGGTTGCCGGGTCCTTCTCCCAAGCCTACAGTATCTGGTGTTCCCAGATGGTCTCCCATCCAAGTACTAACCAGGCCCAACTCTGCTTAGCTTCCGAGATCTGATGGGATCCAACGCCACAGCGGTAGGGCTGCAGGCAGCATAGTGTACACGCACCCCTAACACCTCTGCTGCTTACTAGATGGTTTGGGCAAATGGATGTTCCTCTCTGTGCTTCAGTTTCTTCATCTTTCTATTTTGTTTTTGAGATAGGATCTTGCTATGTAACCCAGGCTGGCCTTGAACTTGCAATCCTGCATCTGCCTCCCAAGTGCTGGATTATAGGCATGTCCTACTGTGCCCAGCTGTTTCTTCATTCTTAAAATAGTGATTTATAGCCAGGCACTGTGGCGCAGGCCTGTAATACAAGTGACTCAGGAGGCTGAGGCAGGAGGATCATGAATTTGAGGCTACAGGCAATTTGCACAACTTAGCAAGACCCTGTCTCAAAATAGAAAATAAAACAGGGGCTGGGGTGTGTGGCTCAGTGGTAGAGCATGTGCCTAGCATGTGTAAGGCTCTGTGTTCAACCCCCCAGTACTGGAAAGGGGGGGGGGGCAATTATAATCCATATCACATAGAGTAGCTACTATTATTATGATATTGTCTGTAGCCACGTCCTTCTCTTCCATTAGAGGCAGCCCTCTGAGGACAAGGACCACGTCTTCTTATTTATATGCACGGTTCATCTTTCAAATCACCAAAATCTGACAGGTCCTAACAAGATCACTGTGTGGTTAGAGTGAAAAAAATGTTAGCCTGTATATAAAATTTACTTCAAGGATCACCTCTTTCCAGAAGCCTTCCTCTTACCCAACACCCCAAGCCTTTTGATTATTTTGTTTTGGTACTGGGGATTGAACTCAGAGGCTTGCACATGCTAAGCACATGCTGAATCACAGCTATCCCAAGACCAGAATGCCTCCATAGTGCCTTGTATACATCTCTGCCTTTGCCCTTACCAGACTGCCATCTGATTATGTTTGATCTGTCTCCTCCACTAGACAGAGAGTTCTCTGAGGACAGAATCTAATTCCATGGTGTCCTAAGAACACAACACAGTCTTTAGACTCAGGCTCAGAGAGATGAAATGATTTAACCAAGGCCACACAGCTCAGAGGTGATAGAGCTGCACTGTGACCTAAGTTGCTGCACTTCGGCTACCCCTAGCCCCAAAGGATAGCTCCTTTCCACATCCCTACAACTTGGACACTAGCCCCCTCTCAAACATACACACAAAGGTTGTTGGACAAATAGCTAAATCAGTGAACCAGGAACCAAACAGGCCAGTACAATGCCCTGGCCATGTCTCTCTGTGTAGATATGCTCAGTGACCAGCTGCGCCTAGCCATGGAAATGCGGGCCACCCATCTGGCCAGGCTGGAGGAGTCTTGTCGTGTGGCCATGACGACTGCCACGGCCAATGCCAACAAAGCCAAGGTACAGTCTGAACCATCCAGTGCATTGGGTCCTCCCCAGTTCCCTGACCCAAGTCCTGGGGAACCTTAGTCACATCTTTCCCAGTCACACCCCTACTCTAATCAGCCCCAGCATTCTTATCTACTTGAGGACCCCCCCTCCACCTAAGAGCCTTCCTAGGGCACAAGTCACCTCTCCTTACCTCCAGACACAGGATGACTTGAGAAGAGTATGTCACCCTTTCATCCTTACCATAGTAGTCTAAGGCTTTTCTGAGTGCAGAGATGTTCCCTACCCTTGCCCTTAGTGTCACTAAGGGCTGTGTGGTGTCTCTTCCTTCTGAGGTGGAGGGGTAGGGCCTTGTTTCCCCCATCCCTGCAACTGAGAGTTCCCTGAGGTTGGACACCCAATATACTTACATTTGGGGGACTCACCAGGCAGCTGAGGTGGCTAAAAGGCAATACCAAGAGCATCAGCTCCAACAGCAGGCCAACCTCATGGAGATCCAGAACCAGATCACCAGTGACCTACTGACTGAGAACCCCCAGGTTGCCCAACACCCTGCAGCTCCCCACCGGGTCCTGCCCTATTGCTGGAAGGGGATGACTCCAGAGCAGCGAGCTGCCATCAGGAAAACCCAGGAGGCACAATGCCATGAGAAGGTAGCACAGCACAAGGAAGAAAAAGCATTGGATACTGAATGGGAAAGCCAAACCATGCACTGGACCCAGGCAGCACTGGAGCTAGAAAAGCAGGAGAAGGAATTGTGTGCTGAATTTCAAAGAGGGCTAGGCTCCTTCAACTGGCAGCTGGCTAAGGAGCAAAAAGCCCAGTGAGTTCTAAGGGGTGGCAGAGGGGATGAATGCCAAGGGAGGGTGAGGAGGGATGGCAAGGACCAGGCAGATAAGGAAAGCACATCAACTGAGACCTCTAAACTTCTTTCCAGTCAGAATTATCTGAATTCAATAATCTACACCAATGAACCTACAGCCCAGTATTTTCTACAGTTCAACACTACCAGCCGCTGAGCTCAGGATGGTCATCTCTTCCTTCTCTCCTATCAAGCTTAAAGATGGGTAGGCATCAAAGAGAAAAATGCTATATAACCCCCCACCACACACACACCTCTAATCCATTTCCCAGACGGAGAGAGCTAAGCCAACATCCCCACCTTGTACCATAGACAATAAAGTTACTCACTAAAATCAAGGCCATGTGTTTTAACAGGACACAAAAAATGTACAGTACTGCCTTTTCCACCTCACCCTGGGTCTCTGAGCATCCAACTCTGTCAAAGCCTTCACCTTTCTACCCCATGTCAGTTCTCTCAGCACACAGTGCTGCTCACATCCTGTGAGGAAGACAGACTTTATTAGGCACAAAGGCGATTGGTGGGCAGAGTTACAAGATAGCTATTAGGCTTCCTCCAAGCTAGAGAGTGGTACTCCAGAAGATGAGGCACAGGAGCCTGTGTTTTCCCTGCCTTTTCCCTTCAAGGCTGCATGCGAATGGCCCCGTCCAGCCGGATGACCTCTCCATTGAGGAATGGGTTCTCAATTATGGTCTGTACCAGATGAGCATACTCAGCAGGGTCGCCCAGTCGGCTGGGGAAAGGCACCTGGCTGGCCAAGAAGTTGCGCACCTTCTCGGGGAGGGTGGTCAGCAGTGGGGTGCCAAATAGACCTAGACAAGATAACCACAGTCAGATACCCACTCTTGTTTTCATGTTTATTTGGTTCTTCCTTACCTTAGTCTTACCTCTTGGTGCTTCCCTGGGGCCCAGAGAAGGAAGGCTACTGTTGCTTACGTGGTAGATACCTGCCCCTTTCAACTGTTCACATATCCCACCTAATCCCATGTATGACAGGGAGAAGGGGATATATCTACCTGGAGCAATGGTCATCACCCGGATGCCTATGGGAGCCAGATCCCGAGCAATGGGCAGTGTCATGCCCACTATGCCCCCTTTGGATGCAGAGTATGCAGCTTGTCCAACCTGGAGAAGGAATGGAGGTCATAGGTGGGAAGGCCCCAAGAAGTCACTGATGAGACAAGTCCTGCCCCCTGGCCACATACCTGGCCCTCGAAGGCAGCCACACTGGCAGTATTGATGATAACACCACGTTGGCCTCCCTGGTCTGGTTCATTCTGGCCCATCTCACCAGCAACCAGGCGGATCACATTGAAGGTGCCCATGAGATTCACCTGGAGGATGAGTAGAGCCATAGTGTAGGGCCTAAGGCATAGGAAGCCTTTTGTTCCCTAAAAACTGGGAGAGAACCCACAGCCAACACCTCTTATTGCTACCCCTGGAGAACCTCTAACACCTTACATTGAGAACTCGCTGGAAGTCCTCCAAGGTATGGGCCTGGTTCTTCTTAAAGTTGTATGTCTTACTGGCCACTGCAATACCTGCACAGTTGACAGCCACATCCACACGACCAAACTTTTCTTTTGCTAGAGTCAGGGCTGTTTGCACGTCCTTCTCAGAGGTCACCTTCAAAGAGAGAAATGGAGAAAGAGTATTTATTTCCCAGCATACACTCTCACCACTAAACCTGGAAGAGGGGAGGGCAGGCCTAGTCCTTGGGTGGGAACAGTACTGTGTTGAGCAAAAAAGAGGCCAACAGAAAGGGTTGTGGTAAAACTTGAGAGTGGGTGAAGGCAGAAATAATAGGTACTATGAACAGTGTTGCAAAAATTTTTCAAATCTGTACCCTTTTTTGATAAATTCACATACCCCTGGTTAATTCTCATTTGCTATGGGTCACAGCATTAATACAACACCATTTTGAGAATTGATAGAACAAAAACTACCTTTGTATCCCTAGCTGCTGAGACTATTTCATCAAGAAAATTTTCGTTTCTGTAATTGTAGAATTACAGGGCACAATATGCACTTTCAAATTATGCATACCTCCTCCAGGAGATTCTGATATATCTGATCTTCATCCCTATTCTGTGAATCCCAGTTTTAGAGTCCTTACTGTAAGATGCTCCCACAATGCACCAAGTTTCAGGCCATAAGGGACAAGGAGATAGGTTTACAGCCCGACAGAGGACATGCCCATGGGAAGGACCCCCCACTGGTTCCCAGTTAGGTGGTGGTGACCTCCTGTACACCTTAGCAGAGAACAGATGACCCTACTTACATCGGCTGGAGCGAACAAGCAGCTCTCTCCTAACTTCCTGGCCTGGGCTTCACCACCTGAGTTGGGTAGGTCCAGAAGCACGGCGGTGGCCCCCAGCCCCACCAGTCGCTCCGCCGTGGCCAGGCCAAGACCCGAAGCTCCTCCAGTTATTACTGTGACCAGGCCCTGTGAAGAACTACATGGTCAGCTGCTACACTGTCCAAACCACTCCCACCCTTTCACCTGCCCGTTCTTCAGACTTCTGCGAAGAAGTGGGGGATGGTGACCCAGATGTGCTTTCTCTTCTCACTGATGAGACCTCTTGGGGGTGGTGGGAAGCGTCTCATCCCCACGCAACCCGTTCCGTAACTCTTCATAAACACATGCAGCGAGGTGTTGACTTTCACCTACTGAGCCCAACCGCTGCAATATCAGGCCCAGATATGCGTAACCTTTCTCCTGGCCAAGACCTCTCCTCCCTGGTTCCCAGCCGCGCCGTCCTAGCCCATACAGCTGGGAAAGCTTTAGACATCAAAAGATACCAACCCTCACGCTCCGACACGCCGCAGCCATCTTGCACCAGCCTTGCCGGGCGGGCTTTCTGTCCCTTTTCACACAGGCGCTCGCTTATAGGCTGAGGAAGAGACGCTGGGCGGGGCCTACAGAGTGGGACGTCCGCCGCGCGGGGCGTAGGGGTGTGGCCTGTTAAACTGTATTTTGGCTAGAGGACAAAGTCTCGTTTGGATGTTTTTAACTTTTCATCTGGAGAAAGAGCCCAATAACAGTAGCACAATATCGCCATGTGCCCTTTGCGCTGCTCTCTAGCTGGTCATTTGGCAGGCGGCCATCTCCGCGAGGGAAGGGGAGAGTGGAGATTGAAAATGACCCCTTTCTCCTCAGGAAAAGCCTTCAAGTATAAATGAATCTGAGATTCTTATATCCCAGACTCTATGGGGCACTTAGGGGTGCCCAGAGGAATAATAAAAGGCTTGTGCTTTCCAGGAGGGCACCAGTTGGAGAAAGATAATCACAGTAAAGGCAGACAATGAAAGGGACAGAGAGCTAGACTTTGCTTTTTTGTTGTTTTTGTTTTCACAAGGCTGGAATTGAACTGAGGGCTTTGTGGGTGCTTTGGCAAGTGCTTTATCACTGGGCTACAGCTCCAGACCAAACAAAAAAATTCAGAACACACAGATGAGGAGGAAAATGGAGATTCTGAGATAGAAAGAGGCACCAAAGAGAGAAATACGTTGAGGCAGAGATAGAAATTCTGGACAGGATCACAGAAATATGGATGTGGAAAGCCACTAAGAAACAGATAGAAAGAGGCATTCTGAGGTAGATGCTACTGAGGAGCACAAACCAACAGAGGCAAAAATGTCTGTCATCAGTTCAGCCTATGTTGTTCTCCTCTATCTTTGTCCATTGTGTTTTAAATCCAAAAGCCCAAATCACACATTGTAGATGGGACCTCAACCAGAGACTGTCAATTTAAGACCCAGGTCTTTGGTCACCCTAGAACACCTTTCAGCCAGTATTTTAATTCGAATCTTCAGCCCAGATGTATTGCCTTTCTTCCATACTTTTCCCCAAACTGAAGTCTTCAGGTTGTAAAACTTATCCTACGTGTTCTGCCTTATAACTGCCTTAAGTTTTCTCTACTTGGAGTATCTCCCCACGTGCTTTCCTGCTCAGGAAGACTTCCCTCCTGGCATCCTGGTTTTTGATAGCCACCACGCTTATGTTCACTACACCATAGTCATCAAAGGTTTTAACACCAGACTCACAATCTTAACTGTCTACGTGAAGTGCTCCCATCAATTGATAGCACTCTTCTCTGGTCCTTCTTTGTCTTCATCTTTGCATTTAGCTGTTCCCTCTGCTTGTAATGTTCTCCTCCTGATTGTTGCATGACTGGATTTTTTTTTTACATTTAGAATTAAGCTTAAATGTCACCTCCCCTGACCACTCAAGCTACAGCCATCTAGTCACTATTCTGTTGTACATTTGAATTCTCTGCATAGCACTTACAGATTCATCCATAATCCTTTTTCCAACCTTAGGATCAGAGAAGTTTTGGAGTTAAGCATTTTTTTCAATTTTTAGAAAGGAAAACATACTCTATATTACATAACTCTTTAATACTGCATATACTCTAAATTACATAACTACTGAAAAAGGGATAGAGCATGATAATTAAGCATTAAAATATCTAAAATGAAAAATATGAAATTTTACATTGTGTGAATAAAGACTATATATAGCCTCACACTACTTTAGGCCAGGTTTTGTCTCCTAATGAGTTTGGGATCCAAAGTATGAAAAAATAACTATATGCTTCTCAGAACTTTTGGCATTGCAAAATTGTCCCTAAAGGCTTGTGAGCATGTACTATAGACTAACTCGAACTTACCTATGTAGCTCCTCCCCTGCTGGAAGGTAAGCCCTAGGATCTTATCCTGCTGGCTTACCTCTGGTCTACCCAGTTCCAAGAACACAGCTTGGCATGCGTAAATGTGTGAAAGTTGTCAGAATCAAAATGGAATCAATCACTTGTGTCAACCCTGACCCAAATTTTTAAAAAGAAAATAAAGCCTGGAGGTTATGAAGGAAAGGTTCGTTCTTACACACTATTGCCTGATAATATAATAACTATCACAGAAGACTATCAGACTGCAATTTTTCACAAAGACCACTACAATTTTAAAAAGTTCTAGCCAGGTATGGTGTCACACACCTATAAATCCGGCTACTCGGGAGACCGAGGTAGGAGGATTGCAAGTTTGAGGTTAGCCTGGGCAACAAAATAAAAAGTACTTCTGTAAGTGCCCACCAACTCTGTTCAACCTCAGACTGATGCTGCTCTTGTTATTAATCATTGTGGCCAAAAATTATTGTTTCAAAATATGTGATATAAGGGCTAAAGATGTAGCTCAGTGGTAAAGTGCTTGCCTAGCATTCTCAATCCTCAGCACTGAAAAAAAAAAGTGATGTAATCCTTCTCATTTTTGTCTTTAAACATTTCCCCTTGCCTTTTGAATATGCCCATAGTTTACTATGGCATGCATATTCCCAGTGCAGTGCTCTGCTATTCCCAAATAAATGTTAATATTCTTTGTAGAATCTCTCTGGTTGTTTTATTTATTTAGGTTTACACATGCAATGTTGTTGTTGTTGTTAGGTGCCGTCGAGTCGGTATCCGACTCATAGTGACCCTCATAGGGTTTTCAATGGCTGACTGTTTCAGGATTGCCTTGGGAGTGGATTGCCACGTCCTTCTCCCACACATGCAATAGATACTGAAAAATGAATGTGTTGAATGAATGAATGAATGAATCTTGAGAGAATCTGCTTAGCTTCATGGTCCTTTTACCTACTCAGTTCCAGGGACCTTCACCTCCTCTCTACTTTAACCACCTTTTCAGGCCATATTGTTGTTTTTGTTAGGTGCTGTCCAGTCAGGTCCCACTCACAGTGACTCTACGTATAACAGAACAAAACGCTGTCCAACAATCTTCCATGCCCAGCACAATCGGCAATGCTTCTCTGCTATTCATAGGGTTTTCGCTGGCATATTGTCTTGGGAGTGGATTGCGAGGTCCTTCTCCCTAGCCTCCAGCACTTGGTATTCCCAGGTGGTCTCCCATCCAAGGACTGGCCAGGTGGACACTATTTAGCTTTTGAAATCACATAGGATCGGATGCTAGGGTGCTATGGCTGTAGATAGCAGGTCATATTATTGCCTATATAATGCCTTAGGATGACTCCCCACCTTCCCTGGCATCCACACCCCTCCCTTCTTCCACTCTGACCATTTTCTCTGAGTCTCAAGCCTCTTCCTTTCCACCATCTCTTTTATCTCCTCAAACCCTGTTTTCCTGTTGGCCTTTCCATTTTCTTCCAGCCTAGCAGCCTCTTTCTACTTTTCTTCTGGTCCATATAGACCCTTTCTCATTCCTCCTTGCTTTACCCATCTTAAATAGCACCCTTGACCCATTTGCTCCTTGGCATCCTACCAATACAACCCCTTGGCTTTTTGGCACAAACTCTAAAGCAGGAGGGCTCATTATTTACTAACTGAATGGACTTGAACAAGTTAGCCAACTGCTGGGCTTCAGTTTTCTCTTCCATAAAATAAGCATAATCAAAATAGTTACCTTGTGGGGTTGTTAGGGATAAATGAGTTAACAGCTTTGTAAGGAAAAAAAAAGCACTTAAAATAGTCCTTGGCCTATAGCAAGAGCTATGTAAATCTTACCTACTGTTATTCTTCAGAGCAGTATTTCTTAGTCTTTCTATGCTGTGGACACTTCTGGCAGAATGGTAGTCTAAGGAACCCTTTTCCAGAATAATGCATGCATTATATAAGACAAATAGGATTATGAAAGAAACCAACTATATTGAAATACAATTACTAAAATAACAAGAAGCACATCTGTAATGGAGTAATGTATGTATTTCTTTGTTAGCACATTAAATAACAAGCTTGGGCTGGTGGTCTAGCTCACTGGTAGAGCACTTGCAGAGCATGCATGAGGACCTGTGTTTGATGATCCCCAGCATCAAGGATAATAATACCAAGTTCTATCAACAGGTGTGGTAACTACCATGATTTTGAAATACTAATATTATTTTGAGAGATATGCAACAACCATAATGTGCTATGAAAATCTGATTCCTGTTGATGACAATATCACAGCTACTGATAATACTATTGTACTTTGTTACCCATATCACCTAGGACATGATCCATTTCTGTTAATGACAGTGAAAATAAAGATGCAATTCCCTCCTGCCCACACAAGTCTATGTTGTTGTTAGATGCTGTGGAGTCATATCCGACTCATAGCAACCGTCAGAGAGTTTTCAATGGCTGTTTTGGGATTGCTTTGAGAATGGATTGCCAAGTCCTTCTCCCATTTTTGTGGTGCTGGGGATGGAACCTGGGTCCTCAGAGAATGCAGGGCAGCGCTTTACTGACTGAGTTAAACCCCAGCCCACTCAAGTCTATTGTTGTTTGTTGTTGTTAGGTGCCACTGAGTGGGTGTCCAACTCAGTGACCCTACATACAACAGGTGAAACACTATTGTCAGTGCTTTTCTGCTATTCAATGGTGGATAGATTTTTGGGAGTGAGTTGCCAGGTCCTTCTCCTAAGCCTACAGCACCTAGTGTTCCCAGGCAGTCTCTCATCCAAGTACTAATCAGGCCCAACCCAGCTAAGCTTCCGAGATCTGACAGGATTGGAGACCATAGTGCTATAGCTGCAGGTACTCAAGTCTATAGGCTCCTTGAATTCTGTTCATCAACTCCCCGGGTGTCTGTGGACTCTGGCTTAAGAACTATGCTTAGAGAAAATGGAAGCCATTAATTAGGTAAATGCTTCTTCTCTTGTCATTTCCAAAATTGTCTCTACCTACACCATCCATTCCTTGGGGCTCAGAAAAGAGAGATCTTGTTTGAGGATTACCCTCTCCATTGGGCTCTGTGTCACAGCCCCTCCAACTTTCTTGGGGACTTCTATTGTTAAGCATCCTCCCTCTTTATTGTATGTACCTCTGTCTCAAGATCATTAGAAAAGAAGAAGTAAAGTAATCTCAACCTTTACACATGATAGATTCTCATCATGTTAGATGCATTTGTCATAGAAATTTAAGGGCCAGAGGCAAGCAAAGGGACATGGCAAAGACACTAGAACCAGGAACATCCAGCATTATGTCACAATCTCCAGGGAGTATTGACTCTACCAAGAGATAGAGAAAAACAAAGATGATCTTTGCCCCTCTGAGGTAAATAACCCCTTTTAGCACTTGTAGTTACCTCTGCAAAACAGAGCTTTACTGACTCTGGCTGGCTCTGGGGTGACATTGGAAAGTAAAGAAGACATCAAATGATAAATACGGGAAACATCCAAATGTATACCAGCAATTTCCGAGTTGGGGCACAATGGAATGAATGGTTTTAACTCTAGGGGAGTGTAGGAGATGTGAGAATGTGGTGAGCAGAATCTGAGTGTGCTGAGAACAAACTTTAGCTGAGCGTTTGCCATTTGAATAAATGGGGCTGATGTCTGAATGAGCCTGTGTGGTGCCAGCCTAAGGTCATGATGACTTTACAATTGCCCCAAATTAAGGGCCATTTTTCTTTTCTTTTCTCTTTTCTTTCTTTTGCGTGTGCGCGCGCGCGCGCGCGTGTGTGTGTGTGTGTGTGTGTGTGTGTGTGTGTACTGGGGGTGGAACCCAGGGCTACATAAATGCTAAACATGTGCTCTACCACTGAGTTACACCCCAAACTTTGATGGCTGTTTGATGGGCTTTGTGTACGCAGATCTTTCTTGCTGTGTTTGACATGGTTGATCACTTCCTCCTCCTAGAAACCTCCATCTGGCTTCCAAAATGCCTCACTCTCCTGGTTCCTTGGAATTCCCTGTTTCCTCTTGGCTTCCTCTCTGGGTTCCTTTCTTCTGCCCCCTCTTTGGGGAGCTCATCTGTCTTCTGGCTTCAAGGACTTCCCCAGTCTCTACCTTCAGCCCACTGAACTTCAGAATTACATTGTTAATCATTTACTAACCCCCTATACCAAATGTCCCTTGGTGCCTCTAATACTGTCCTTAACTAAACTCAATCATCTCCTAAACCTGCTGTATCTCAGTTGGTAACAAAACCATTTTCCTATATACTCAAGCCAAACCTGGGGACTCAGGCCCTCTTCACTCCATCTAATAAATTACCAGGTTCTGTTGATTTAACTCCTAAATGCTTTTTTTTTTTTTTTTTTTTTTTTTGAGATAAGTTTTCACTGTGTAGGCCAAGCTGGCCTGGAACTAGCTATGTAGACCAGGCTGGCCTGGAATTTGCATGGATCCTCCTGCCTCGGCTTCCTGAATGCTCAGATTATATGCGTGCACTACCACATCTGGCTTTCCTACACACTTCTTCTTCTTCTTCTTCTTTTTAATTAATGGTCTTTTTATTGGAAAAAAAAAAGACTAGCATTTACAACTTGGAATGGATGTAAATTGTAATTTCTTGAACAGCAATGTTGATGGTTGTGCTGAAGTCCACAGCCACAGCCTACTCTGCCAGCTCCAAGTCATGGTTCAGAAGGTTTTAAAACGAGAGAGACCAAAGATGCTCTCTTCGTAAGATTCTTATTAAAAATTTGTGTGATCTATGACAGGCTGACACCCATTTCACTCTAGTACGATGCAGACAATGCTAAGCCAACATACTCGGGCATGCCACCTGGGTGTGTCATTGTCACCATGGTTCAGAGCACATGGAAGTAAGAGGACCATCCTACTACTGGGGCTACTTCTCCAATTTATCCTTTACCCATTTTCTGCATATTATTCCGAGGTAAACCAATTTTAAATGTGGTTGTTTTCAGTAAACCAGCTATGACAAATTATACTAACAAATTGAACTAGAACCTTTCTGAACAGGTTTTGAATTTGTTTTTTCATTTTTCATTTTTAATACAAATACCTGACTGTGCTCAGTCGTCAAGCTGCATGCATGAGAAACTGGCCAGCCCAAACAGTGCCTACACACTTCTTCAATGGCATCTCTTCTCTCCTACTTTCCTATATCATTATCCAAAATCTCTTGCTTATACTATTGCAACTAGTCACACTATTCTGTTGTCCTTCTTTAAAGGATCCTTCAAGAAGCAAGCCAGCAGATGCTTGTTCTTAAAGTTCATTTTAAAAATATTATCCCTTTGCTTTAAGCCCTTTCAGTGGTATCCCCTCCTTTTCAAGGCTCTCCCTAATCTGATGCCTGCTGACTGTCCAACTTCAGCCTGTATAACACTATACCTTCCAGTAACAATGCACAACTTCATATTCCCCACAGTGGTGTTATCAGATGAGACACAGGATGCTTAGTAATTAAACTTGCATTTCAGATAAACCACAAATACTTTTTTAGTGTATGTTCCATGCAATATTTGGAGCATACTTATATTTTAAAAATATTTGTTCTTTATCTGAAATTCAATTCTGAGGGCATCTTGTGTTTTTATTTACTAAATCTGGCAACTCTACCCTGCAGATAGCTCCCTGGATGGTGAAATACCCCTTCTCAGGCATCTACTGCTCTGTATGCCCACCTCTGAACCAACACTTACCCTCCTGAGAGGTTGAGGGTCTATTCTGATGTCTGTATCCTTGCCAAGCAATATGTGGGTTGGCGCAGAACAGACATCATTGTTTCCTGACTGACCGAATGTGGACAAATGACATCACAATAAACCTGCATCTTCTGGTAGAATCAATAAGTGTTGCAATCAGTATAGTGTGAGTTCCACTTATACACACCTCTCCTTCACAGCCTTGAAATAGTTACCTCAGCTGGGCACAGTGGCGCATGCCTGTAATCCCAGTGACTCAGGAGGCAGAGGCTGGAGGATCGCAAGTTTGAAACCAGAGGCAGTCTGGGTAATTTAACGAGATCCTGTCTCAAAAAGTAAAAAAATGGGCTGGGGGTGCAGCTCAGTGGTACAGTACTTGCAAAGCATGCAAGTGCAAGGCCCTGAGTGCAACCCCCAGAACAGCAGGAAAAAAAGAAAAAAAAAAAGAAAGAAAAAGAAAAGAAAAGAAAGAATTACCGCATGGTTTACACATCCACCCAGGCTTGGAGGAAAAAAGTCCAAGGTTGCTAGAAGGCTGGGCATCATCTACAGATTTAGTGAAGCAATTATGGGACCATTTGATGGGGTTTGGTTTTGTTTTTTAGAGCAAGGAGTAGTGGGAGGGAGACGACCACAACCTACAGATATGGAGGCTTCGGAAAACAAAGAGGAGGGGAGGGAGGAAGTGGTGAAGGAAGGACGGGGGACCTGAAGCAACCCCCAAGGAAGGCAGAAAAGCCAGCAGGTAGCAGTGAATGCGTGGAAGAGGAAGCCAGCTGGCATCAGCAGCGCAAGGAATAATAGCGCCGCCTGCAGGAAGTGGGAGCCAACCTGAGGGAGGCGCAGGGAATCCGCACAAAGCCATTCTCCCTGGGGACCTCCTCAGCACTCCTCGCGCTGACAGAGACCACAGGGAGGATCTCCACCTGCTCGTGGTCAGAGACAGACACCCGGGGCTTGGCCTTCTCTGGGCCTCCCAGCTCGCCAGCCTAGGAGTTAGTTTCTTGCACGGGTCCTGCAGCCATCAAATCGGGAGGATAAAGGAGAATGTAATGATCCCTTCACTCCGTGGCCGCTGGCATCCAGTAAGGAAAGACAAAATAAAGGACTGTGGGGGAGATGAGTCAACCTGGGCTGGGTGGCAGCAGTCAGTGAAACCCGCGCCACTGTGATTGGGCAATACCCAGAAGTGGAAGGCCCGGCAGGGTATGGGTAGGAGCCCATTCAGGATGCCAGGCTTCAAGGGCTGTTTCTGTCATAAGTCTTCATAAGTCTTTTTTCTTCTCCTTCAACTGGTTGAACCCAGGGCCTTGCACATGCTAGGCAAGCACTCTGCCACTAAGATGCACGTCCTTTAATTCTTTTTAAGGCTGGGCACTGGGGTGCAAGGTTGTAATCCCAGCAACTCCGGAGGCTGAGGCAGGAGGATTGCAAGTTAGAGGTCAGAGGCAGCTTGTATAACTTAGAGAGAGGCCTTGTAGGACCCCAAAATTAGGATCTTCGAGGAGAGAGGCCCCAGAGAGACACCGAGACGCAGATCGATGCAATAAACATGAGGCTTTATTTCCGGCACCGGGGTCAACCCTCCATAGAGTCTCCCTAGCGAGGGAAGGAAGGTGACCCCGAAGGAGAAGGGCTTGGGGTTTTTGTACAGTTTAAGGGGTGGCGGGAAGGCACAAGGAAACTTGTTTTGAATTGATTGGTGGGAGGTTGTCGGGGTTGTCGGGGTGGGTACTGATTGGGCAAGTTTGGAGGAATTCAAAGAAACACTTTCAGGGCGCTATTCTGGAAAGTTTCAACAGTCCGGTCCCGATGACCTATGGCCAGTACATTCTTGTAGTTAATCTGTTTCTCGAAATCCTTTATCTGGTTTCTTTGTCCGGGGACCACTTGCCTAGGTCAGGAAATTGAAACCTACGCAGGCTAAATTGCACAGAAACTTCTAAGCAAGCATTTCAGAGACTTTAAACAATCATTGTAAATTACCAAGTAAACCATATTGGGTTGTCAGTGAGCTCCAAGCACTCACAAGGAGGGGGAGGGGAGGGCAATAGCGTCCTTCAGCCTGTGCTTTACAGCACCTGGCTGTAATGAGTGCTGACCATGCATCTAGTAAAGGGATGGTGTGGGATCTGGGACAAGATAGTGTCTCCCAGCCTCAACTTCATCCATAGTAGAATGAGAATATCTGAGTGGGTCATGTTGGCAAAGAAAGCGCTCGGACCATAAAAGGTGGTCAGTCAGTAGTTACAAACCTGCTCTGTGCTGTGCCTTCCACCCTAGGCCACTTCTGCCATGTGAGACCTTCTCAAAGACAGGGGTGCAGATTCCAGAGAGAAACTCTGATCCTCCATCACAGGAAGTCCAAAGTGGTTGGGGCCCTCAAATGGCCTCAGGGAACATAGGGAGGTATTCAGATAGCAGGCAAGTTCCTCTTTTATTTCTGCCACTTCTGGGTGAGGAGGAAAAGACATCTGGTGTGGAACCAAGAATTGGATGGCAATGTTCAAGCTGCATTCTCTCTAACCAAAGTCACCCTAGATTCACCATGTTTATCACTCACTCTTTTTTTTTGAGCCACAGTCTCACTCTGTTGTTTGGGAGGTGGTGGGCTCAAATTCCTCCTGCTTCTGGAGCCCAATGTGGGGCTACAAGAATTGAAGCAAAGTTGGTTAAGTTTTACTTAACTGCTATATTTCTGCTCTGTCAGCTTGCATGATACTTTTGTTTCTTTGCTTTCTTTCCTGACTGATTTCTTTACTATCCCCAGTTTCCTGATCTCTTTCCAGTCTCTTGGAAGCCTGGATTGAAAATTGGGGGTAATTGGGGAATGATGGCAAGGACAACTCTCCTGCATATCTCAAAGACCCCATTTTGCCAGCCTGGATTCCCCAAGCCCATTAAGGATAAGAGGCATACTCTCACACTCCTACTAAGGCTTATCTATGGAAAGAGCAGTCCTCTCAGTAACTGAGGACCTTTGGTCAAAGCTACACTTCAATGTGAGTCCAAAGACTGAGGAAGGAAGTCTCCACCCACTGGCACTCATTGGATGAGAAGTCATAGTCTCTACCTACCTATCTATCTATCTATCTATCTACCTATCTATCTATCCATCCATCCATTTCTATTTCTATCTCTCCCCCATCTGCTCCAGCAAAATTCCTCTAGATTTTTTTTGTCATAATGGGCATTGAACCTAGGGCCTCCTGCATGCTTTGCAAGTTCTCTGCCACTGAGCTGCACCCTCAGCCCATTTTTTACTTTTTATTTTTGAGGGTCTCACCAAGTTATGCAGGCTATCTCTGGCCTCAAACTTGTGATCCTCCTGCCTCTGCTTACCAAGTTGCTGGGATTACAGGCATGCCCCACTGCATCAGGCTCTCTCCTAGATTTTTTATGAATGTCTGTGACACAGAAGAACAGGATTTCCCCTAGGTTATATACACCATTCCTGGGTTAAATGAAACAAAGCTTGCTGGAGAATATAAAGGATGTGATTTTCCTGATGTCCTGAGCTACTCTCTTCACTATAAGAAAGTCCCCTCACCAGACCCTGTGGGAACAATTCAGCTCCAGCCTAAAAAACTGGAGAATTAGGTTCCTATAAGCAGAACACTGGATCCAAAACCCCTTTAAAAATGGCCAATTTTCTATACTGCCTACTCTGTAACTCTTCTCTCTCTTGCCTATATGCTTCTAACAAAGACTGGCAGTATAGTCTGGCAACTATGTTCTCTGCTTGTCTTGGGAACTTTTCTTCCTCCCTGGAGATGTTTCTAGGAAGCATCCTCAAACTTCCAGCCCCAGGGTTTCCATGACAACCTCTGCCTTGGAGCCTATCTCAGTGCTCCTCTGACTAGCCAAGATAAGATCTCTAATCTCTCCCTGCTCCTGTGTATAGGACTTGCCCTTCCAATTTGATGATTCTAACTTTTTTTCCATAGTGAAGTGAGGTTTTGGGGAAGGGCCCTCTCCAAAGCCTTAATTCATTTTTTTTACTATCCCCTAGATGGGAAAAATGTCCTGTATATTTAGAGGAACTTTCTTATATCCATCTGGAAGACAAAGCCATTTGTAGAGACATCTCCCTCTCTGTTGGTTAGCTTTTAAATTAAAGGTAGGTTTCACCTAAGATCTACGAAAAAAACCTCAGCTTTTAATCTTTTAGCTTCCACTTTATGTATACTTAAAAGAGCCCTCATAAAATTAGACTAAGTTATATACATTTCTCACCTTGATTCATACTTTTAAGTACAAATATAAGATTGTTACTTAATGCCATGACAAAAATAATTGTTGTTATTGTTGTGCCCAAAGTTCGAGTTCCCCAAAGACCACCAGGGAGTCGGAAGTCGCAAGCAATAACAAAGAGCCTTTATTAAAGCTTGAGCTTGAGGGTACCACACTTCACTGTCCTCCACTCATTGCAGGGTGAAGGCTTATAGCGTGGGTTACAAGGAGGGAAGGAGAGGGTGGAGAAGGCGAGTCAGATAAGGTGAGGCTTTGAGTTGCTAAAGTCAGAGGGGTCTGCTATTGAAAGTCAAATAAGGTGGGGCTTTGAGACAAGGTGGGGCTTTGAGTTGCTAAAGTATGCCATTTGTATTATCTTGAGGCCTCAGTTTCCAGAAGTTACTGCCCTTATCTACAGCCCTTTGTCCTGGCCCAGAGCATTCTGATCTAGTGATCCTTTAAAGGAATTTGTGGATCTGTGCCTGCAAGACAGATTCCTAAGGTAAGGGGGTCATTCGGGCTAAATCCGGGCTCTTGGTCAGCCTGGGCATCTCAGTTATTGTTGTGGAATTGCTAGCTGAGGAAACTGAGGCAAAGAGAGGTTAAATATTATTAAAAATTATTCATGACACTTATTAAAGATGTAAGACAGACTTTATTCAATGGGGTCCATGGAGATAGGTAGAAGGACAGATTGGATTCAACTACCCCAACAATGACAAGTGGAGATTTATAACCAAGGAGGGGTGGGGCAGTCAGTGGATTAACAATTAAAAAGAGGAAACATCAAGAATAAGGGGTTTGAGCTGGGCGAGGTGGCCCATGCCTGTAATCCCAGTAGCTCGGGGAGGCAGAGGCAGGAGGATTACAAGTTCAAGACCAGAGGCAGTCTGTGTAATTTAGTGAGACCCTGTCTCAAAAAGTTAAAAAAAAATGGGCTCGGGGTATAGCTCAGTGGTCCAACACTTGCAAAGCATGCAGGCACGAGGCCCTGGGTCCAACCCCCAGTACCGGAAAAAAAAAAAAAAAAGAATAAGGGGTTTTTGCTAGGCACTGGGCATGAAGGACGCTATTGCCCTCTCCTCCCCCTCCTTGTGAGTGCTTGGAGCTCACTGATAACCCAATATGGTTTACTTGGTAACTTACAATGATTGTTTAAACTCTGAAATGCTTGTTTAGAAGTTTCTGTGTAATTTAGCCTGCCTAGGTTTCAATTTCCTGACCTAGGCAGGTGGTTCCGGGACAAAGAAACCAGATAAAGGATTTCGAGAAACAGATTAACTACAAGAATGTACTGGCCATAGGTCATCGGGACCGGACTGTTGAAACTTTCCAGAATAGCGCCCTGAAAGTGTTTCTTTGAATTCCTCCAAACTTGCCCAATCAGTACCCACCCCGACAACTCCGACAACCTCCCACCAATCAATTCAAAACAAGTTTCCTTGTGCCTTCCCGCCACCCCTTAAACTGTACAAAAACCCCAAGCCCTTCTCCTTCGGGGTCACCTTCCTTCCCTCGCTAGGGAGACTCTATGGAGGGTTGACCCCGGTGCCAGAAATAAAGCCTCATGTTTATTGCATCGATCCGTGACTCAGTTTCTCTCTGGGGCCTCTCTTCTTGAAGATCCTTTTTGGGGTCCTACAGGCATGCCCGTAATCACAGTGACTAGAGAGGCAGAGACAAGAAGATCACAAGTTTGAGATCAGAGGCAGCCTGTATAACTGAGGCCTTGTCTCAAAATAAAAATTAAAAAGGGGGTTGGGGTATAACTCAGTGGTAGAGCACTTGCCTAAAACATGTGAAGCCTTGGATTCAACCCCCTCGTACTGCCAAAAACTAAAAAAAAAAAAAGAAGGGTTTTCTTTCTTTTTGTTTTTGGAAATTTTTAATGTACACCTTAATGTGATTCATTCTGACATGCTTTTCATTGTGACATTTCCATATATGCATTTTGTTGTACATTATACATGTAAGTTCCCCCTTACCCTCTTGTGCGCTTCCTCCCCCTGTTTCACCCCCGCACCAAAGACTTCTCTTCCATTTGCTTGTCTTTTTATGGTAATATTTTAGAAGAAGGGTTTTCTGAGCTGGGAGTGGTACCAAATGCCTGTAATCCCAATACTTGAGAAGTTGAGGCAGCAGAATTGTTAAGTGTGAGGCCAGCCTGGGCTACATAGTGAGACCCTATCTCAAAACCAAGAACCAAAAACCAATAAGGGGTTTCTGGCTAGACTAACTTTGTTGCAGAAAAATTTAAATCAAAAGTTAAGATGTGATAATGTTTGCTTAAAATGTACTTACTAGAACTTAATGTTCCTTGTTTAAAACTTATACATTCCATACTGTAGGTCACCTCCCATCTCCTTGCTTCTTATCTGCCTGTCTCCGCCCTATAATCCCACTTCCGATTTCTTACAATTGCAAACTCAGCCTATTGAATGTTCTCCCTACCCTTAAACAACTTCCTGATTTCTTGTATCATGTAGATGTTACCTGCCAATTTCCATGGTAACTACCTTAACCCATCTACAGATGATCATGTAGAAGGTGCACATATGCTTCCAACTGACAACCCCCACCTTGTAAACTATATAACCCCAGGAGAACTGGGATTTGGGGTCAGTCCTGAGAGGACCCACTTCCGTGGGTTGACCTTGCTATAGCAATACATTTTTTATGTTACTCAACTCCTGAGTCTCTCGAAGTACTTTCGGTTTTCTCACACCACTTCAACTTGATAGGATTTAAATTTTTTAAATTTAATTAATTTATTGTTAATTAATTAATTATTTTTGCAGTGCTGTGATTGAATCCAACCAGGTTGATAGGGCTTGAAAGTGGTCAGACATTAAGGGTGAGGAAGTTTCTCTAAATTGACTTAGGAGGATTCTGGCTCAAACTAGATTGAATAAGGATGGAGAAGGAAGCCCAAGCCTGGGCCTAGTCAGGCAGAGGACTCAGAAGAGCCTAACCAAAGTTCTTGCCATAGGTTATGAGGCAGGATAGAAAGATGGGGCAATTTGGGGCATATGGAAAGAGTTGTTACCCCAGAATTTGCTTAGAGTCTCACCAGCTGAGAATCAAGAACTTTGACACAAGTACCAAAAACTGCTGTGAGGACTGCCTGCATAGAGATGTTACTTTTGGAGAGACATTTTAAATAATGAAAATGGTAAAATAGTAATAAGCCATATTTGGAATAAAAAATGTATGTAACCTTTCAGTTTGACCTCGTTTTCCACTCTGTAATTCTGTACTTCTTTGAGACATCCCCAGGGAACACCCTCATGACTTTTTTCTTAAACCTAAACAATGGACCATCAACTACTCATATGCAAGTTCAAACTGAAGCTGAAGAAAATTAGAACAAGTATACGAGAGCCACGGTATGATCTTGAGTATATCCCACCTGAGTTCAGAGACCACCTCAAAAATAGGTTTAATGCATTAGACACAAATGACAGGAGACCAGAAGAGTTGTGGCACGACATAAAAGATATCATTCAAGAAGGAA
>VMDO01018044.1:0-14686 GCA_007922755.1 Pedetes capensis
ATAGTACCTCAGACAGACAGAGTAGATGGTGCCTTGAGAGAAGGGAGAGGTGCGCATGGTTGCTAGAGAAAGAAGAGAAGAGTAAAAGGCAAGTGGAGGGAAAAGAAAAAGAAGGAGAGAGCGGCACATGTTCCCTCTAGTTTTATCTAACTAGGGCACACCCAGTGTGACATCAGCCCTGGGCACCCCGCTCTGGGAGTCTAGTGTGGTATAGGCCTAGGGCCTTTGTTTTGTAAGTAGCTTGAGTAGTAGGTGGGAGCCATTTTCAGCCCTCTTTTCCTCCCTATTGCCTGCTAGTGCCTAAGCTGATGTGTGCCTTCCACTACTTTCCTATAGAGTTGTTGTTGTTGTTGTTAGGTGCCCTCGAGTTGGTATCCAACTCATAGTGACCCTCATAGGGTTTTCAATGGCTGACTGTTTCGGGATTGCCTTGGGAGTGGATTGCCAGGCCCTTCTCCCCTTTTTGTGGTGCTGGGAATTGAACTCAGGACCTCAGAGACTGCAGCGCAGTGCTCTACCAACTGAGCTAAATCCCAGCCCCTCCTGTAGAGTAGGAGGTTAATAAAAATTTGCAGGAATGCAGACAGGATGTTCTGTCAGAGGCTTTTCATGTGCTGTTCTCTCTGTGTAGGACAATTTTCCCCCAGATTTCTGAATTAATGACTTGGTCTCAGAAAGGCTTTCCATGACTACTTTTCATAAAATTTAAGACCCTTCTTTTCATCCTAGTCTCTATTACTTTGGAAGGTATGTTGTTGTCTTCATTGCACATGTCACTATGTAAAATTTTATATTTGTTTTTGTCTATAGCTACTAAACGTAAGCTGTCTAGGAGTGAGTGGAAACCATGTCTCTTGTTAACTGCATTTCCTGCAGCTAAAAGTTTGCCTGGCCCGTGGAAAATCTTCAATATGTTTATCCAATAAATGAATGACCTTTGATTCCCTTTTTCACCTAGTTGTGCTTCTGTTCTAACACAACATTTTTATTATTAAAAAATGAGCTCTTCACAATTTTTCCCACTGTCTTCCTCTCACTTTGGGATTGCTTGAGTTGTTCTGCTGCCTTGAAGGTAGGGGCCACCGGATGCCATTTTGCTTTTGCTATGTTTGCCTCTGCTCCTGACCTTTCATGAGGTCTCCTTCGCAGATGCCGCATAGAAAATGAGCCCTTTTTGAATCCCGGAGCCCCAAACCCTTTACTTTTGGTGACTGGCAGCCTAGGGTCAGGGTTTGACTTCTGATCCCTTTGTCTTTCTCAGCCGTTGGTCAGCTGGCCCACGCTGATACATAAGTTAGATTTGAGAGGAAAGAGAGCCTACTTGTGTTTTGCTTTTTCTTTCGTCCTTTATGGTTGCTGACGGTTCCTTACAGAGTACGGACATGCGGCTGAAGAGGAAGGATAAGGAGATGGCAAAGGAGAGAGGGCACCACAGTGAATAAACCTGTGATCAGAAAATCCTTGAGCCCCTGCCACCTCAGAGTCCCCGCGTTCCAGTTGCAGAAGTTCCCTCCCCCTGGCTGGGTGTGTCTGGGGGTCACCTCTGTGTCTTCCCTGTAGGATCTGCCTCTCTGTATAAAGATGGAGGGCAACAGGTATGGGATGGCCCAGTTTCCAGCCCCCAGCTCTCTGCCAACAAGTCATCCTTACACTTTGTCTCTTTCTTTGTAGTCTGGGGGTGAGATGGGGTAAGGGCAATGGAACTAGCATTGCTGGGTGGCAAACTCAGCCCCACGCTTGACTGGAACACTTACACCTGTTATCCTCAGCCTAAGGGCTCACAACAGCCCTTTGAATTACCACGGTTCCTCTATTCTGAGTGATCTCACTTGTTTCACATTTATTTCAGGGGAGCAGGGAGTTCCCAGCAAAGTCACAGGTCATGACATCATCTCTCTAAGGCTCATATGAGGTCAAGAGTTTTGTTGCTGTCCTTTGCTTGTTCAGGCTCAGCTGAACACATGAGAAGACACAGGACCCCCCCCTCCTTCCAAAGGGCCCAGAGAAGCCGAGTCCGTCAGTGTACAGCCTCACTCTGCAGAATCTTGCAGAACTCCACCAACATCATCCTAGTGGACCCCTGTTTTAGGGATGGAAAGGTGCGCACGTGTGCACACTAGTGCACACGTAGGTGCACACACTTGCACGTGCCCTCACCTGCTCCAGCATAAGGAGGGCAGGGTGATCATTAGCATATGTGGAGAAAACTGTCTAACAAAAGATGCAAAACGTTTCTCCCTGAAGTTTTAAAATAAGACTGGATAATAATATTCAAACCTCCTGGTGTTTTTATGTCACAGAAACTGAAATTCTAAGGAAAAGATAGCCTTGTCTGTGGAATCACTACATAATAAACTAGTGTTTAGTCAGCTGAAAACTCTGGCAGCTTATTGTGAAGATATTAATTGTAATTATCCATCTAACCTTTTCTTAAGTTTGCTATTTAAAAGGTTATTTTATTTTTTGAGTTATAATTTCTTTCAGTCTTAGCACCATTTATTTGTATATTAAGTTTAATTTAGGGAAAAGAAAAAAAATTGCTAAAACCTGTTGGTAGAAATCACCCCCACTGTGGAATAATCAGCTCTCTTCAGCGGCATTGCAGGCACCTAACAAAACATACAGTGGCATAGAGGTGATATGTTTACACATAATCTCTGAATTTATAAATATTTTTTTACTCTGGCAGCAAAATCCAAATAGAACTCATAGTCCTACTTTAAATCAGAAATAGTCTCAAGTTGGAATTTATTATTATAATCACTATTTTTATTAGTCATTTAACCATTGTATGGTGCTGATTAATCATCTGGCAGTGTTATGTTAATAAAATTTCCAGGAAGGGAAAGAAGTCGTTTTATGTTTGTAGAGTTAGTTTAATTTTATTCACCAAAACAGGATTTTCTTAATAACAACTATGGAAATCAGCACAGATTTAGGCTTTGTCATTGTCATTTTAGTGCATAGCTAATGAGCAGAGCGGATGCTTGTGGAAAAAGATGTTGAGAGACCCATTCAGGGGTGTAAGTCATGGAACTGTGCTCCAGCCTCATTAGGGTGTTTGCAGACTGGATCACAGACCTTCGGCTTCTACAAAGTGTGAGGTGTCCAAGGGCGCTTGTTCTATAACCCTTCATGAGGAAGATTGGGCACCCATGTACAAATAAAATCTGTGTTGATTCCTAAGTGCAAATTTTAAATTTGGAAGTGCCAGTAAGGTTTGAGCCACTAAAACTAGTTTTTACATTCTGTTGCCTTGTTTTCTCTTGTATTCTCCCTCTCTGCACAGTGATAGGGTTTAATTTTCTGTTTGTCAGAAAAGAGATCTGTATCACTACACACTAGCCCTTGGGATTGTGAATATTTTTGGAAGATTCTGATCATAGATCACCCAGTTTTGTAAGTCTTAAAAGTACCATCTGTATATTTAATACTTTGAAGGACTAACACATGCTTGATCATAGGATGTGAAGTACTAAATCCAATGTTTTCAACCAAGTGACCTGCATTGCTTTAGTAGTTTGCTCTTCTTGAGTCTAAAAGGTCTTTGAATTTCTGGTCATAAAAATAAACTTAAGAACAATACATTTGTTTAGCTCAGAGTTCCTGTAACTCGGCATAGGTGTTAAGCTATCTTTAATTTATTTTTTCATTGTAAAACATTTGTAGCTTGGGACAAACAGTCCCAAAGAAGTGTCATAACATAGGTAGGTTAGATTTACTTGGACATTTTATTTTGAACAAAAAGTTAGCAACTAGTGCTGCAAACCATAAGGAAGTGTTAACAGCCTATTAAAAAATATAGTTTAGAGGGATTTAGGTTCCAATAATAAATAATGAATATAGGACCTTGTTTTAAAAAGTGTCTGTTTATATAAAGATTATAGTTGAAAGCCGATGAGACTTGACATCATATTCTGTTTGATGTTTTTATGGTTTAAAAGGGTATTTTTAGAATATGTAACTAGAAAGTAAGGGAACTTTATAATATGGTTTTCAATCCCCTTTGTAGCATTTTTCTCATGAGATTTCTTCCCTCTGTGACCCTCTCCAGGTGGGTTTCTGGTTCTCTGAGGTCTGCAGGTTTCAGGAGTGTATTTCGGCACATCCCCCGTGGGGTCAGAATGGGCTGTAGGTAGTTCCTGCATTATATGTGTTAATGTCTAGTGTGGTTTCTGTGGGAAGTAACTGACCAATAATTTGCTTCTCAGTCTTTTTGCTGTTTCTAGCAACATGGCTGATACAGGCCTAAACTTGAGGGCCAAATACTTCTGTTTTACAGTTGAAGGAACAAAGTTTTGGTGAGGATTGGTTAATTGAAAAGGTGCCCCAGTCTTGGTAACCGTGTGGCCTTCTCTTTGTGGAATGAATATCCGTCTTTGCTCTGGCAGAACTTCCCCCAGGTTGAGTTGATTTGCATTCACGTAACTTATGTGACCGAAAGAATAGCTTGTATTCAGCTAGACCATTGTATCTTATTGTTGTTGATGATGTTGTTAAGTGTCATCAAATTGTGCCCAACTCATAGTGTCCCTCATAGGGTTTCCAATGGCTGATTGTTTGGAGAATGATTCCAGAGTGGACTGCCGTGTCCTCCTGTTTTTACAGTGCTGGACATCAAACCCGGGTCCTCAGAGAGTGCAGTGTAGCACTCTACCCACTGAGCTAAACCTCAGCCTGTTAGTTGTTTTTTAAAGGACAAAGATGGCTACTATGTGGGTACTGTCTTTGATCAGGACGCAGTAGTGGGAGAGATGAGGTCTATCTTGTTCTAACCTCCAAAACATTATTCGAAGAGTGAAAGTTAGGAAGAGATTATGTATAGGATTCTAAAAAGTAGCTTTTTGCATTGACCTGGAGGAGGCAAGGTGAGGCAAGGCCAAAATGAAGCAGAGCCGTGGTGCTCTGAGGAGCAGATGGGATGCTGGTGATGATCTACGGTGCCCTTACGGAAGGGACAGGTATATCACGCCGGGTGGGGGTGATCCTTGAAATGGGTCACACCAAGCTAGGCATGGCAGTTAAATGCAATGGCCGTTTCTAAATTCAATTCTGGACCAGAAAAGGAGCATAAATAGGACTTACTGGATATATTTACTTAATATACATTTGTAAGAAAATTATACATTTGTTTCAAAGTTCTCTCATTATGAGCCCTAGCCATTACCGGGAAACTTGTGCCATTTTTCTATCCTCTTTGCCTCTGCCCTCTCCTTCACTGCAAGGTAGTTGACCGGAGAACCTTGAAATTCCAGCAGAAGCCTAAAATTGAAGGACTCAGAGTTTTTAACATCATCAAAAATCAGGAGACACTGAGAAGTGCTATTTTATAGATAAACCACTTACATTGCTTTGGAGGTAATTCAATTTTTGTAATGTCTCCTTTTAAAGTTAGTCGCTATCCTAGGAGGAAAAATTCCTTCGTACAGTAGAACTCTAATTAAAAAGGGTAGAAGGGATAATGGAATAGAAAATCACCATTTGGTAAACATCACAGCAATAGTTATTATAAGCACGATTCATCAATGGGTGCTAAAATTAGTGAGTGAAAAGGATGATGAGAGAGAAGATATTTGCTTAGTTCCAAATGGGACCAAACATTTATAAACTAGAAAGGGAAAATAGTAATTTCACAGTGAGGAAACTTAGCAAATACCAAAGTTAACGAAATGATCAAAGTTGGTGTTACTAATGATGAAAAATACATACCAAAATACAAGACGAAGAACATCACTTATATTTTTTTCCCCAAGGCATACCCTGAATTAATCACGAGGAGACATCAGATAAACCCAAATTGAGATACAGCCTACCACTTCACTAGATGTTGTTGTTGTTGTTGTTGTTGTTGTTAGGTACCATTGAGTTGAGTCTGTCTCACAGTGGCTCTATGTAAAACAAAACAAAACACTACTTGTCACTGTGCCAGACTATTTATAGGGTTTTCGAAGGCTGATTGTTTCAGGACTTGGCTGCTGAATCCTTCTCCCAAGCATACAGCACTCAGTATTCCCAGGTGGTCTCCTATCCAAGGAATAACCAGGCCAACCCTGCTTAGCTTCTGAGACCTGATGGGTATGGCAAGGCCATGAAAGACATGGAAAGATTGAGGAAATGTCATAGATTTGGGGAGAGTCAGGAGGCATGACAGCTGTATTCAGTGCAGATTCCTGGGTTGGATTCTGGACCAGCCAAAGGACATACATGGGACAATTTGTAAAATTGAATAATGTGTTGATTAGCTAATAAAATGATATCAATTTAATTTCCTATTATTGATATATAATGATGTAAGCTGTTAACATCTGGGAAAGTTGAGTGAAGGGTGGATGGCAGCTCTTTGTATGAGTTTTCCAACTTTTTTGTGAATGTGAATTTATTTTTTTGAAAAAGCAAAACTGTCCTTTATTTAGGAGACATTAAGGCTCATCCAATTAGTGGATTCATTGAGTCTCTCATACTTTGTCTCAGTACAAAGCCAGTTACTCTTCTAAGAAAATAAAAGCAAATAATAGACTTCCTTTGTTGTCATTTTACTTGAATATGCGAACTAAACTCTTGTACCTACTCATGGTGACTGTCTCCTCCCATCACCACCAACAAGCAAAGATGTCCACAGTTCTGCTGGAGGGAAGGGGAGGGCCAGAGTTCCCTAACGACTTCCACAGTGGGGTTCCCACAGGCAATTCCATTGGCAGGAGGGACATATTTGTTGTTAAGTCATTGTAGCTTATGTTTCAGAGCCCTTCACACCCATGGGGCTTTGTTTGAGTTTCTTAAATTTGAATTAATAATTATTTTTTTTTGTTTCGCTTTTGTTTTTATTTTGCAGTACTAGAGGGTCAAAATGCAGGGCCTTGCACATGCTAGGCAAGTGCTTTACCCCTGAGCTGCAACCCTAACCCTTTATTATTATTATTATTATTATTATTATTATCATTATTATTATCAGGATGGGGTCCTGCTAAGTTGTGCAGGTTGCCTCTGGCTTTGAAATTATGATCCTCCTGTCTCAGCCTCCTGAGTATCTGGTATTACAGGTGTGCACCATGGCGCCCAGCTATCTTACCTATATTCTTTTCTTAAAGAGAGATTTCAATGGAAATCCAATGGAATAATTGAGGCCCCACAGTAACTCATTCTGCTGCTGCTTAAAGGGAATACTTTGCCTGAGGCAGCTCTATATAAGACAACTAAGCCAGTTTACATCCTGGCTCATTTTCAGAACAGCTCAGGAGAAAATAACATCATGTTGAAGCCAAAGTAGAATATTTCAAAAGTTTTCCTTTGTTTAATTTGGCTCACTACCTGGCTAGGCAGAAATACAATCAAGTGAAACAAAAGTAAATACAAATGGAAAGCCTTCCAATAGGCAGGCATATTCAGTCAGAAGATCATCTTTGCCTCATCCAAAAAGTTGCTTTCCTGAGGAGCACACTTTGGATACTTGGAAATTTCATTGCTCAGGTTCTGCCTCAAAACAGCAGCTGCAAATACGAGCTAATATTTGCTCCCACTGCCATCCCAACCCCAGCCACCAGTTCCCCTGACTTTGTTCTAGCTCTCAGATAAATTCTCAGCTACTAGGTCCTTGGTTTTAGATGTTAGAGTACTGGACCTCACAAGAAGAGGCCAATTATTGAAATGGAGAAATCTGTGTTAAATAAAATACAGAGGCAAGCCAAGGAACATGAAATTTTGAGTTGGTGTTGACAGCCTCTCATTCCTGTCACTTATTAATTTTATGTCCCTCCTCGGCTTGTTTCATTGCTTAAACATTTAAACACAGGTTTTCATACTCTGTAATTTAACTCCTTAAGACCTTTAGTAACTCAAGGGGATTGGTGATCTCCTTTTCTATGAACATTTTTAATTGGGCTTATTTTTATGGAAATTTGATCTTAGTAATTTTATTGCAGTGACTTTTAGACAGATGTGAACCCAGCTATTGTAGCACTGAACTTCTCATGAACATTTCGCTTTCTGATCACACATTTGAAATCAGAGGTTTAGAACTACAATGAAAGAAACATGGTACTACTCACTTTGAAGTTGCCTCTCATCCCCTTTTAGTTTGTGTATATGTACATGTGTGTGTGTGTGTGTGTGTGTGTGTGTGTTTGTACAACCACATTTTCAGGAAGTTCTACCACCATCTATTTCCCTCACAGTTTTCTTTTTTTTTCTTTTTTCTTTTCTTTTTTTTTTTTTTTTGTGGTACTGGGGTCTGAACCCAGGGTCTCGCACTTGCATGCTCTGCAAGTGCTGGGCCACTGAGCTGCACCCCCAGCCCATTTTTTTACTTTTTGAGACAGGGTCTCACTAAGTTATGCAGACTGCCTCTGGTCTCGAACTTGTGATCCTCCTGCCTCCACCTCCTGAGCCGCTGGGATTACAGACGTGTGCCACCTTGCCTGGCTTCCCTCACCATTTGATTGAGTAGCTCTGTTTTCAGAATAAGCAGAGGACAGAATGCAGAAGTGGTTTGGAATCATAGATTAAAGTTGTTACCTTAGAAATAAAATATTGCCAAATGAAGAACTGTAGGGGAAACTTCACTTGAGAATAATTTATTTAAGATAATACTTACATTTGGCCACTTAGGATACCGTTTTATTTCTGGATTATGAAAATAAATCAATTGCTTGATAATGAAATGAAATGGGAACCAGAGAAAGAATACCAGTTTTTAAGGAAGCCGTACTATTAAGGTTACCCTGAGAGAGAACAGAGGCATGTATGCCAGAGAGTGTTTTATAGAATGTGTATGTGTCAATCATTTGCTAAAACACAAGAATTATGTTATAAAGAATCCCACAGTGGTTAGCATCCCTTGTGAGTCAAACCTGCCAAAGCTCGCCTGTGACACGGCCCCCCCGTGGCCACAGAGACATGAGGGTGCAGGAGAGATTATTTCATTGTTTCAAACCTACATAAGACCCAACGTTATCAAATCTATTCAACAAAGTTATGCCCTTTTGTCATTTCCTCGTTTCTTGTCTGATACACATGCCCCCACCCCATTTGTCTGTCACTCTACAAAGGAAATAAAAAAGCAGCAGACCCAGTTTCCAGGCTGCCTTGTTTTATGGAGATGCTAAAAGGCAGCTTATTTCATATTGATCATACAGAGAGCCAGCCAAGTGTGGTGTTAATTGGGTCCGCTGGAATTCTACACCCCTGGGACTTAGAGCTTTCTAGTAAGGAGGGGAATAAACCCACAGGCTGCATAAAAATGAAGCACAGGAGCCCACCACATCCCGACCGCTGATAGCTGGTGATTTGGCCCTCTCATTTGGTATCTAGTTGCTTATTTCAATTAGCTTGTTTTGTGTTATGTTTCCCCACACCCCACTCTCCTGCAAAGCTGTGAAGCCTTGTTTTGAAAACTCCTGCCCCAGAGTGCACCAGCTTGGCGGGCCTGTCCTCATTGTTCTAGTGCTCATTCCATATGTAGGTCACATCCTCACGCTCTCCCCAGCCCTCCAGCCACCCCCTTCCCTTCCTCCTCTATACATTGGTGCACACTCTTTCTCTCTTTCCTACACACGCGCACACATTTCTTGCTTTAAGAGACAGAGGGAGGGTAGGTTATCTCAGGAGCTTGCAAGCAAGGTCATTCAAACTTTAAAAACTGATTGCTGTGTGTTGAGTGCATGGTGAATTCCACATCACCTTCGTGAGAGTAATTACTATGTTCCTTTTCCTTTTTCCTTCCTTCCACCCCATGCCCCCTTTCCCACTCTTCTCCCAGGACAAAGGTTTTTAAGAAACTAAGATTGCTGTTTCGTCTGACCCTTTCTTGTTACCCTGGTAGCGAGGATCTCAGACAGGGAATGAAGGATGGAGTGAGCAGGCAGGAGTTGAGATGCACAGTTCTTTGGGGACTACAGGAAGAGTCCGCTGAGAAATGTGCATTGAAGGCATGCCTGCTGAGTTTATTGTGCTGGTTATCTGTCACTTATTCTGACTAAAAGGTAAGGGCTTCTGTCGTTTGTTGCTGCAGAGAATCGGTGCATTGTTCTCTTCCTGAGGCTTACAACTAATTGGCTCTTGAGGGAAGATTGGAATGAGAGATTTTGCTTGACTTCTGTGGCTTATCCTGTTAGGTATCTCTTCTTTTAATTCTATGAGTGGAAAAAATAATCAAGGCAATCTATGGATATAGGTGGAATGGCTGCTTGCTTGTTTTCTAGAAAAACAAATAAAACCTTTTGATTTCATCATGTTTTTTTTTCTTTTAATTTAAAGTTTTTCATTTGCCACTGAGGAGATGTGGTGTATGTACAGTCAGTATTTCAATGATTTCTGAAAACTTTGGGAATTGGCATTGTGATCTTACCCCAAGATTAGAATACTTCAATTCAGTAGATTGCATTTTCTCCCATTAAAAATTGTGGAGCATTTTGGTAATCAGACTGAGAAAATTTATACAGCATTAAAGGGAGTAGTAACATTTATATTGGTTGGACAGTTAATCTTGCATAGACATATACATTTTGATAAATACTAATCATCACTTACTCATCTTGTTTTCTGTGTTTGGAGGAAAATTTTCTGTCTGTTCAAAATTCAAATATAAATTGAACGTTAGTCAAAGAGAATGTTTGTAATGAGAGCTTTTAGAAAGGTATATAGAACTTAAGTTCACATTTTAAGCTTTACCTAATTAAAGTAATAGAAACTTGATTATTGGTTGCCTGTTTTCTTGGGTATAAACTTACAATGGGTTAAGAAATATAATTTTAAAAAACATTGCCATCACCATGGACTTTATACAGTTGGAAGCCACCTAAGTTTTATTGATAAAAAAACAATTACACCTTATTTTCTGAAGCACTGGTGGTTTACAGGGACTCTGGTGGTAGATAGAATGTGTTTTATTGGGGCTAGGGATCCCTTTAATGACATTTTCTTTTATGGCTTCTACTAAGGGTGTGTGATGTGTGTTGCAATCTAGCTCTGTTTATCAGTCTGTCCCATGAGCCATAAATGAAGGAGAGGTATATGTCTGGATACCCAATTTAAGTCAACATATTTTATTTATTGCTTCATAGAATTTATTCCTAAGAATGTGTGGGAAATATTTTCTCCAAAAGGACGTAGTGATACATCCACTTAAAAACCTAGTAATATAAGCAACTCATCCTGGATTTCTTTAGTGATTAGACTTTGAGTAGGGACAAGAAACTATCCAGGTATTGAAAGGAGGGTGTTATCTATAAAAGGGGAAAACTATTTCCCTGACCTGACTCAAAGGTTGTTATTGGGACTGTTAGAGTTTGAGCAGGTAGAACAGAGTCCAGATTTTAGAGTCTGTTTCTTTCACCCCTAAACTTCACCCCTTCCCCAGCCCCTTGTCTGGTGTCTTTGTTATGAAAACTTCCCTGATTTCTTCAATATGTCAGCAGGTGGGTTTTATCTTCCTTTTAAAATCAAGAGAGGATAACCCAAAGCAGTACATACCCATGAAGACTGTAAAAGGCTTTCCTTCTATGTTTTATCTTAATCATCTATTCCGAATAAACATAAAAATGACCAAGAGAAAAATAAACCAGATGCTTCTACTTCATATTCAATTTCTCTTTTCTTTCTTGTTTTCAAACTCTTACCTTTTTGAAATTTCAACTCGATATACCCCTTACATAAATAAAACAGTCTTATGACATTTTCATGTACTAAGTCAGTGACTTTCACCTTGGGGGTGTTCAAATGGCCCATTTGTGAAATATTTGAGGAATGCAGCCTCCACATGCCGCCCTCAGGGAAGAGGTGATTCGGGAAGTTTGCACTAGTGCCTGCTTCATGGTAGGTGTTCACTGGTAGTTACAGAATGTTAAATCCCGAGGTGTTAGTAGAGTCTGACCAGCCGTATTGGATAAGACTGACTTATTATAAAGTCTTTTCCACTTCTTGTTTAATTTAATTCGGAGAAAGGCAAAACATCTGTGCTTCCTACATATATCTTGAGACAAAAGAGCTCCTTTTACAGACTTTTTGACCTCTGAAAGTAGATAAATTACCCTTAAAAGGCTAATGGAGCCCATTCATAATTTTCTACCACACAAAACAAATAGTTTCTTCTGTGTCAATAATACTAACACTAATAACAACTCTCTTAGAAATTGCTGTGAACACAGAAAACTCAAAGCAATACAAGGAAGAAACAAAGCACATTGAAAACCTTCTCTTTTTGTATGTATATTTTGGGTGAGATTCCTTGAACAAGGAGTGTGCTTCTTGGACAATAATGTATTGCCCAAACTACTGTTATGGCACCTAGGCAGATTTCACATATCATATCTTCCCATGGACTTGGGACTGGTCTGTGACCTAAGCAATTCTTTTTTACCATCAAAACTTCTTTCCTTTGGCACTTTTTCTGTGTCAGACTTGTTGTTGTTGTTGTTGTTAGGTGCCGTCGAGTCGGTATCCGACTCATAGAGACCCTCATAGGGTTTTCAATGGCTGACTGTTTCGGGATTGCCTTGGGAGTGGGTTGCCATGTCCTTCTCCCGTTTTTGCAGTGCTGGGAATCGAACTCGGGACGTCAGAGACTGCAGCGCAGTGCTCTCCCAATTGAGCTAAATCCCAGCCCTGCTTGGGATTTATTTATTTATTTATTTATTTATTTATTTATTTATTTAAATCCCTGCTTGGCTGGGATTTAGCTCAGTTGGTAGCGCACTGCACTGCAGTCTCTGAGGTCCCGAGTTCGATTCCCAGCACCGCAGAAACGGGAGAAGGATGTGGCAACCCACTCCCAAGGCAATCCCGAAACAGTCAGCCATTGAAAACCCTATGAGGGTCTCTATGAGTTGGACACCTACTCGATGGCACCTGCTTTAGACTAGGTCTTGAAAAATCATAAGGGTCATCCTTGAAGTTAGAGGAGTAAGACTCAAACAAATCCTCAAACATTATAAGTTATATGAATATTTGAATTGGAATGGATGATCTTTACGTCCTTCTCAGCTTTCTATTCTCTAAATTTTAATCTTTACCCACACCCTTTGAACAGTTTTGTTGTTGTTGTTAGGTGCCGTCAAGTCGGTATCCGACTCATAGCGACCCTCTGTACAACAGGGGAAACACTATTGTCAGTGCTTCTCTGCTGTTCATAGGGTTTTCAATGGCAGATTGATTTTTGGGAGGGGTTACCAGGTCCTTCTCCCAAGCCTGCAGCTTCTGGTGTTCCCAGGTGGTCTCCCATCCAGGTACTAACCAGGCCTGACCCTGCTTAGCTTCTGAGATCTGATGGGATCGGATGCCACAGGGCTACAGCTGCAGGCTTTGAACAGTTTTAGAGGGTTACAAATTATATGCGGATGAAAATCAGATGTGGATTAGAACTGCACGTGGATTAGAATGAGTACAGAATAGATTCAAGCATAAAAGTTCTCTCCCCACATTTGCTCAGGTGTGATGACCTCTGAGAGAAATATCACGCACGTGCAGAAAACTGCCGTCGGCTAAACCTCATATAGGAACACCAAAAGTGCACCTATGTGTTTGTTATGAACCCCACCCATCCACATCTGGTTTAACAGCTTTCCCACTGAACACACTTCTTCCTCCACTTCATAATAACTTACAAGCCACGTCCTTTCCCATGCTACTTCTACTTCTCGGATTTTTTTATGTGGTAAAATACCATATTTATTGTAGTGTGTATATATTTCTTAACCATTGTACCTATGTAAAACTCTGTGACCATTTTCATTAGGTTCTTGCTTTTTAAAAAACGTGTTATTGATAATTTTTTTTCTTCTTTTGTAGTTCTAGGGGTTGAATTGAGGGCCTTGCGCATGCTAGGCAAGTGATCTACTATTGAGTTGTACCTCAGTTGCTTATTTATGGTTTTTTTTTTGTGGCTTTTTGTGACAGAGCCTTGCTGTGTTGCCCAGGCTGGCCTGAACTTGCATCAAGCCTTCTGCATCAGCCTCCTCAGTGCTGACAGGCACATGCCACCATACTCAGCTTCCCTTTTTTATTATTTATTTGGAGACAAGGTCTTGCTAAATTGTGCGGGTTGTTTCTGTCCTCAAAGTTATGGCTCAGGTGTACACCACAGTGACTGGCTGTGACAATATTTTTGGTTGTTGTAATCTAAGCCTTTCAGTTTTTATTATGTGATTTTGCAGAGCACCAAGAATTCTAGGAATGCATATGCTTTGTTAGAACAGAGCTGACTGGATTTTGGTGTGGTAAAATTCTTAAGTCCTAGGTGCTGAGTATATTTAGCACATCCTAGCACTTTTTTTCTTGTATGTGGTCAGTGTGGCCTGCTTCTTCCCACCTTACTTTTTTTCTCAGTGGCCCCAGAAGAACCATTTTTCCAACTTCCAACCCTCATCAAGAGTGAAGACTACTGGAAGATGGTGCCATATTTGGCCTAATGCAAGCAATAGGAAGTTTTGTGGTTTTGGCTAATTAATAATTGGCCATTGCATCATACAATTTTTCACAGATTCTGAGGGTCAAATGAGAACATAGAGATATTATCCTATTCACTGTGCTACTATGAAACTTGATCAAATGAATTCAAATGTGATCATTTTTACATTTACAAAAAATGCTAAGCTTTTCATTATAGGAAACAAAGAAAATTGCTAGTCTGGGTTAGCAGAAAGGAAATAGTAAGGAGGTAAGTATATGTTGCAGGCTTGTTTGTTTTTGTTGTTGT